>JAENPR010000830.1:245000-281429 GCA_018135685.1 Themeda triandra
AATGAGGAATGCCTTTTGTAAACAGGTTGGTCAAGCAGGTCACTAACCTATAGATGAGATAGGAAAAGTCTAATGTGGCTAGGTAAGAGTTTCTGTCTAGGTATTGATTTATTAAGTGAATTCTTGGTTGCGGTCACCTACTGTTTATTTATTCTTTTCTAATAGAGAGCGAAGACTAGGCTTATGATGTCGAGTATACCCCGGAGGAATACTAAGTAACAAGTGCGAGCGCTAGTCTTGTTCAAGCAGAACTCAACTAGAGAGTTTATGTCAAATAGAAGAGTTGTTCTTAGGGAAAGTGTGTCCGTGCCCACTGCCGGGATAGGTCAAATAGGTGGTGCGTACCTGAGAGAGAGAAGGATAAGCAAACTAGATATTCTATTATATTACTCCTCTCTTGTCTTATTTGTATGCGTCACTAGGATTCCTTCCTCCATTCGCAAATGCAACGTGCTCCCACAAGCAAAGAAGGATTCGAAATATGACGTCGATGTGATCATAGTAGGATGGACGTTGAGAATGGGCCTTATGGTCTTTTCGTTCAGTTCTTCCGCAACATGGTCATTCTCTGCCGCATAGAGCGCACTCTCGGGTCCGTCTTTTGCTTGGGTGAAAAAGGACTTTCACTGTCGATCCTGCTACTAGATTAGGATACGCAACCATTCGTCTCTTCCTTACTCATAAGCTCAATCCCAGGGTAGGCTATGCGGACGACTGCTCGACTCATTCTTCAATGGCCAAAGGTACTTGGGTAGGAAGAATCCTACACCGGAAAAAACCTTTAGAATCCAAGACCAGAAGAAAATGAATACGCACTAGACTCCGTCAAATAAGCATATTGGGGGAGAAAAGAGCTCTGTTCATCCAAGCAATCGGGGACACTAGTTAATCTACAGAGTAGTTGCTCGGAGTTAAGGTTTTTGGTCGACTAACCTTATGTTATAGACACGTTCCAGTTCGCTGCGCCCAACCCTGTTTGCTACGACCTGTACTGCCTCCCTGTGCTGAGTCATGCGGTCGATTGGTAGAACACCACATGCTACCATTTCATGTCTCGAGCGAGCTATAAAATGAAGGGAAAACTAAGCCAGGACAGTCGCATAGTACCAGCTCTTCAGAGAATATTAGGGTTTGGAAGTGCTTTGTCTTGCCTGGAGTCGAGATAGAATGAAATTACTGAATCAAGTGGATGGATAAAAAGCTCCTGGGTCATCCCGGTCAACCTATAAAGTAAAGGGAAAGTTCAAGTCAATGTTTTGATCTATGCTATGTCATTCCAGACCAGCCCTCCCTAGTGCTGATGCAGTGGCTTATTATTTCGCTCTTCTTCTCTTACTACGTTTATACCTGAGAAATCGAAAATCAACCATAATTTGATTTAAGTATTACCTTCCTATTTGTACAGTAGGTCTAGTCTTCGGAGTTCCTAACGTTCGAGTTCCATTTCTTTCTCCTTAGAAAAGTGTCTGTCCTTCCTTCTTCTTACCTACCATAGAAGGAATTCGAATACAACGATACTGGCGCGCTTATTTATTAGAAACCTAAAAGCGATTTCTACCCGCCGGAAAGCCCACCCAGTCCCTCTCTTAGGATGGGCGGCCTCTTATCTTAATAGAGCGACATACCAACGTTGTGTTGAATGCCATATTACTCTTGGAATGACCGTATGTATTGAAAAATGAAGAACTAGGCGGGGATATAGAACCATATGGTATAGGTCTTTCTTTAAATAGGCGGCTTGTCTCTCTGAACCGGGCTATTGCATAATCGAGATAATAAAGTGAGTTTCTAGGCATAGGCTACTCCTCCTCCTAGTTATCGTATTGCTAGGTTTCATAAGTACAGTTATTTACGCAAGAACGGAGATAGAACCTAGTTTTCCCTCGGTTGGAAATAAAACGCACGTTAGGCACCTGGCATAGTAATAGGCACACCTTTAAGTAATGTAGTGGTTTTTGTTTTGAAGAAAAGTGGTGACTCAGAATTCCAGAAAGTTATTGTAGGCACAGCTTTCATAAGTCCGGGGAGCAGTAAACCACTGTGTTATTTGCTTTTTGCCACAATGCTTGTTTGAAGAGGGATGAACGAATTCTCGAGGTCTGGTTCATTGAGGTCAGCATCACATGAAACCTTTAGCACTTCCGTTCGTGGGCCTTTGGATGGAGTATGGCTGGAAGGTCAGCCTAGCTAGTTTTGTCAATCGGCCCTGACTCGTCTTCTCCTTGGTACCTACCGCTATTGAACTTCGGTACCTATTATTCCTGAAACAAGACAGACCTTCATGAAGACCATATATTTATTTTAATAAGATCGGACATTTCCACATTGGGGTTCAATTACATATGACTAAAATAATCCTGGACTACGAAAGCAGCCCTTGTGTGGTAGAACCCGGTCTTCCACCGGGCGGTCAGCCAAGTACTGAAGCCCCTATCTTGATATAGAATAGAAGTGAGTTCACATTAGCCAATAGAAGAAGCCCTATGATGAGCCTAGCCCTGCTATCAATCACTTCGGTAAAGGGATCGAAAGATTATGGTCTGAAATAGAGATTTGAGGGTCCTTCGTGTGAGTACGTGCTGAAGAGCAAGGACTGAAAGTGCGTTCATTTTTCTTTCTGCTAGTAGTTTCCTGCTAATAGTGATTAGTGAGTGCCCCATACATAGCCAATGCCCGCCCATGTTCACAGTTGCAATCGAAGTTTGATCGCAATTTTCATTAGCACAATGGCATTCATTGGATTTTGCCTATGTTGGTGTGATGACTTCCTGCCTCTGAAAGCTCCGGTTCCTCAAAACAAAGGAAAAGTCTCATCTCGTGCTTGGACTTGGGCACGAAAGGATAGCTGGGAAATTGAGCATAGACTGAACTTCTATTGATTATGAAAGTGAAATCGAACTTCGTAGAGAGAGATCATTTAGTGATTTGATCGTCTAAGATGAAATCACATAGTATACGGCCTATAATCTTGCTTCTTTTGCATTCAACAAGAAAGAGAATTGGTAGTCCACCATCATAGTACCAGAGTTTGATTGAATAGCTCTATTTGTAGTCTTCTTGTTTTTGAGAAAGTGCTCTAGACATCGGTTCATCCCGAGCACCACATAGTTTCCAGATGCAAGCAGGCGGGGAAGAGTTTTTGGTTCTGAGAGGACATTCTTTTGTTATTGAATTTAGGATTGGGAAATTGATGTATGTCAGTGAAGAATGCAAGTTGACCAATAGCAGCTATGAAGAACAGCACCTGTGCAGTATGTCATTTATAACGGATTGACCTTGAATAAGCCATTGAAATGCTATCAAAAGATAGCTCTGTTGATAAGTTATTTTAGTTCTAGATGTCTACAACTTACCACACTCGTTTTCCCTTTGTATCACCCGCAGAGCAGACTTCTTTTGTCTAAAGCTGAAACCTCTTTCTTCAGTGAGAAAAAAAGGTTGTTCTTTGGAGGGACATCCCTGGCTAAACAAGTTCTTCGGTTTTTTGCTCTGATGAATGTGAGGGCGACACCCTGAGCCTTATATTTAATCACATTTGTTACTAAACACGGTAAGGTCATGTGTGCTTTATGACCAATAAATAAGAAGCATTCAATTGTGGTGGAAAAGAGTTCACTCTCAGAGAAAAGATCGCCGTCGTGGAAGTGAAGAATTCCAGAACGATAGATTCGACCTGGAGCGCTATCTGGTTATAAGTGTTATATGCTTTGAAAAGCCAAAGGAGGAGTTTTCATGAAGAAGAAGCTTATCATACCATGAACGAATCAACAACCATCTGTTAGTCACACACAGTGTTAGCTTTTAGTTTGAATCATAGATAAGCCTTCCTTAAGTGTAATTTGGCTTGGTTTAGAATGTTGCAATGGAATACCAATCTACCGGATTTGACAAATCAAGTAGAACCGCGTAGCTCACACAGCGGGTCTTAGAAATGAAAGAATTCATTGTAAAAAACAACAGTAAAATAGAAAGGCATTTTTGTGCTTTGTCCAATCCAAACCTCACAGCTTATTCTGCCGTAACCTTCTTTGCCGAAAGCCTTTATCTGTGGCTATCTTCTACATTCTCTGCCATTTTCCCTCATCCCCTTGATCGACTGTCCCTAAAGCAAAGAGCCAATGCCAGCTAGTCTTCTCCTCCTTAAAGCTTATGGGCTAACCGAGTGTCGAACTCATACCTTCTACGCTCCGTTCCTGGGATTGGCTAATGCCTTTTTCCAAACAATAGGATATCCTGGTTTGTGCCACTTTCACGGCGGGATTTTAGTCCATTTTCTTCGCATTCTATTCCGAAAAAGGGCTAGGCTCAACCTAAGGATTTCAAACCTGACTTTAGGCTGACGACTGCTTCGAGAGCAGATAGAGCATCCTCTTCTGGGCATGAATCCGATTTTCATCAATCCGAATAGTAAATGGGAATGAAACAGGGAATGGCACAGGATATGGCTTGAATTGCGTTGGGTGGCAAGAAAGGTAAAAACATACAATCGTATCTCCTGGCACAATCAATACGTAGATCAGTAGTTCTTTGTAAGAGAAAGGATGCTAGCTAGAGACTACAGCTGCACATGAAGAAGCTAAATTGCTTTGGCTTTTTTTTTAGGAATCGAATCGCGGGCATTCGGCTGAATGAAAGGTAAGTTAAAGAAAGCGGTCAGAATCCAGTAACAAGTGGAAATGAACACAGCCCGAGTACGCAAGCTGGATAAAGTCCTCTGAACAGTACTTTCCGATCAAGTAGCTCAAGTGGAAGAAAGCAAGCAACCTAGAGAAGAAGGCAACTACACAGGCCAACTTCTGCTGCTATTTCCGAATCCTCATCAAAGGGAACTCCCATCTATTTTGGACTTTCCTTTCCACAAATAGATATGATCAGTAAACGTATCACTGCCACTCCAAATGCGTAACTAAGGATGCTCTGAGATTCTCGCATATCCATGTGGCATCGGTTCCTTTCGCCAATCCCTCATTATTTAAGCTCTAGCCTGCATACCCGTCATTGCTATTGCATGAAATAATATAATCATACGTTAGCAGTAGTAGATTAGTAGTACATCAATGGTTTACTTTCTATAAGAAGTTTTCCGGCGCATGTACTTGTCTAGTAGAAAGCTATGCTTGACTTTACTCTGTGCTTCGCTTTCCCTTCCTTTCTGTGGTAGATAGGCCTGGTAGCAGGGTTAACGCTAGCATGTTTTCGATTCTTGGCGGACAAGACTCGACCGTGGGAAATTTACTTATTTAAAGAAAGAAAGTCGTAAATCATACCATAAAAAAAGAGTCTACGCTTTTGTTCTGCTGCCAATTACTTTACCAACCCATATCACGCGAACTCTTTCTGTGCCTCGTGATTGATGAAGGTCACAGAGGAGTAAGAATAGCAAAGCCTACAAATAATGTGATAAGAGTTCGGTTTGGCGTGGCTGGACATTTAGGATTAGCTTACTTGGCGCTATCCACAGTTACCACCTTTTCAACCACATCATCTCTTTTACTATCTCTCGAAGCTTCTAGCCAGCGAAAGCCTAGTGAATCCAGAGCCATCTTCCTTCCTATTAGCTCTCTCTCAGGGATTCGAATGCCCATTGGCATTATTAAAAACAAGTGCCCAACTTGCATATCTCGGGAACTCTTGAAACATAAGGAATAGGAGGATGCTTCGATTCTCTTGTTGTCGACTAAGCGGAGCGTTTACGGGGTTCTAATGAGACAGACGCGTATTTCACCCTTTAGATTCCCTTTTGCTCCCTCGATCAACGTTAGAATAGAATCTTTCTCCTTACTTACGGGAAGTTGAAAGCCAGCGTTCGGCACAATAGCTCCGCGAAAAGACTCGCTCAGGCTATCTTCCTTGAAAAGTATCTACTTATCAAACTGAGCACTCCTGGCTGATTGCAAGCCGGTTTCAACACTGGTAGCACCCAACTCACAACTCTCTTCTAATCTTGGTTCGCTTCTCGCTGATCCGACTCCCTATCGCCAAATTGTCGGTGCTCTACAGTACTTAACTTTTACAAGACCTGATATCTCATATGCAGTAAACCTAGCATGCCAGTTCATGCAACACCCACGAGATTTGCACTGGCAAGCATTAAAGCGGCGGGAAACACCCAAAGGAAAAGCTATCCAACTACTATTTCCTATTCTGCTTTGCTTAGTCCCAAGCCTTAATGGATCACTTCTTCAAGCGCCTCATATGGGCCTTGGGTATCTTCCCTACTTGACGTAACTTGCCCTAGTATTCGAATTCTTAATGATACGTAGTAAAAACAAATCGGTTGATTCATCAACGACTTCCTAGCTAGGAGGACTACCCTATTTATTGACTTAGCTACTGAGACCACTTCCAAGTAAGAGCGCAAGCCGACCGAGCATACCTTCTTTGCTGCGGAAGAACCTACATGTGAAAAAAGAACAGATCATACGGAGAAAGAAAGCCTTACCAAGGATTGCTTCCTATGCCGGATGCTCCTCTCTTTGGAACTACTAGTGAGTCTTGCTTATGAAAAGAAAAGAGTATCTTTCTCTCGCTATCAACGTTTCAGAACAGAAGTCAAGTAAACGACCGATCCCCTCCTTTTAAAGCTATTGGGGAAGAATACTAGTGAAAAGGCACGCAAGTGAAAGACAAGAGTTTTCTCCTGGGAAGGACAGTGCTGGATTCTTTCTTTTCAAGGTTTATAGAACATAAAGAGCTATTAAAGGTCCAGTAGAAGGTAGCCTAGTCCGACATTGCCTCTTTCCCCGCTGGCGCTCGCTCAATCCGTTCACCAGGCGAGGCCGCTAAGGAAGTACATACCACAGTAGAATCGTATACAGTGTCTAGCTGTAGAAAAGTTTTAGACTAGAGACGGGCTTTATATCTAACAGGTAGTCGGAGTGATCAAAGCGCTCCATCCAAGCTTGCTTTGTTTGCTGCTTCGGCCTCGTCATTCCGATACAGAATTCTAAGTAAAGCTATTGACGTTCCTTTGTAGCTTTGCCCCTGTAGCCTTAAGTATCGGTTTCCCCCAATCAACTCCAGATTCTGCTAATCAGACTACACGCTAGGAAGTTGGCTAGTTATATATAGTTGGGCAACCCTTACTGAGTTTAGGTTTAGCTGGTATCACCAACTCACAGGGCATAAGGGCGGAGCCAAAATAGCCGGGATATCTTCTTGGGGGAAAATAGCAGAAATCTTTCTTTGTTGGACAACCAGGGCAGAAAAGTAATCCACAGTCTCCTTTTTTCGCTGAACCAGGGAGGCACGAAGTGTTGAAGAAACAGAATTTATTCCAGTAGCTTTACGACATACATTTCTGAATAGGAAAAGGAAGTATGTGAAATCTTTCCGGGTCATACCCCTAGTTACGAGTCTTTCCTATCCCAGTAGCCCCACTTACATGTCTTTGGCCTTCACTCCCCGATGAACAAATAGAGTAAAAAAGGGGATTCTACTGTACCTATAACAATCACTTACGGCAAATCTAGTACCCGCACTATACGTTTATCTACGGCGTAATCGTTCCAAGTTGAGAATTCCATGAATAGCCTTTCTTTATAGCACGCGCCTAATCTATCAACTAGCGGCGTATACTCCAACTAGTCTGTCAGGGATGAATATGATTGATCTTACCAAGAGGAAGATACTCGCTCTTCTGTCTGGTCCAATAAACTAGCATACTTCGTATGGCTCGCTTCACTCTCGTATTGCTCTTGCTTTTGGGTCAAGCGGAAGTCAAATCCTGTTGTTCAGAAATAGGGTAAGGTGGTTTTGGGTCACCCTCATGTAAGCGTAGGCGTGGTCAAAGCCGCTGTTTTCAACCGCTACGCGCCTGTTTGACTTTTCAGCTGTACCCGGCTCGAAGAGAGCGTCAATGTTCCGTCTGATTATGCCAATGAATTGTTACAGGTACCCGGTATGATAACGTATTGTGTCAAGCATGCGGGATGTGAAGCAAAAGGAAGCACTCAACACTACTCTTGGTTTCTGTTAGAATGACGGGTAAGTAAGACTGGTTAAGTACTCTTCTTCGTGAAGCTAAAGGGAGTGGATTGCTCATAAGAAAAAGAAGTGAAGGTAGCTGAGCTCCAGCCAAGCCTAAGCGATCAAGAATTTCTAGCTAAGTGAAAGAGAGTGAGTTTTCCTCATAGGCATTTGTACCACTGGCGAAGATGACTGGTTATGATGGCTTTTTCTTTGAAAAGATACACTTAGCCGAAGCCTTTTCCACCCCGAGATCCTAGAGTTTCACGGATTTTATGGTTTTTGCTAAGTCACTACCTCTTTCTTATGGCTAGGAATGTGCTAGAGTTTGGGAAGGCACGAAGTGTCGGCCTTACTTTACCTACCGTGTTGCCTTACCAACTCCACTAGCTATATGTGCGTTAGTAAGTGGCAGGTTCACCTGGTCTAGTTATGCTCTTTATCTCACAGTCTTATCCACGGGATGCTTACCGATTGACACCTTTTTTACCAGAAGGTTCACTTACGCTACTCATTTATATACCATTCCGGATTTGCTTTTTGACCCTTTTTCACTGCGTGCCTCGCTGCGCGCCATATATTCTTCTGATCCGATTACGACTCCAAGGAAGGGGTTTTTTCCTATGAGCGAATCATAGCTGGAGTTGAACTAACTGTTCACAGGTTCTTATTTAGTCCTGCTTATCACTCCGGAACATATACTTTCTTGTGGTGGCTAGACACCTCTCTGATAGCCTTCTCAGGTCATCCCAGACAAAGGGTAAGCTCCGCCCTCATAGTTGTGGAATTCCGCTAGACATCATATATATAATCATACGCTCTTTTTCTTTATTCCACTCGATTTTCATTTATTCTCCTTTTTGAATTGGTCAGATCGGGGGCAAGGAAAAGCTGTTTGAAGAATCGAACTACTCTCTTTTTGATCTTGATTGTCATGAACGGATATTGTAGCGCATACCTTAGAGAGGTTTCTAGACACTGATTTATCCTTTTATTCTTTGGGATCTCTCTTCTTTCTAGCATCTCCGTATATAGGTGCGTGTAGCATCTCACAAAGAAAGAATCGATGTTATAAGCCCTAATCCGCTAGCTTATATTTATCCACCCTATCAAATACCTGGAATTTACCCTCTGGAGAGTGAATCTCGTACCTGGCTGGCTTTGATGCGGGTTCCAGGTCATTCAGCTGCTGCTACTTACTTGATGCGTGTACTTCCAGGTTGGAGTTCTTTTACTTTCAAGTTAATCTACTTATTGGACTGGACTGAGTTCTTCGAATAGTTTATTTATGCGAGTTCATTGAAAGACTTAGTGGACCCAGTGAATTAACTTACTCATCGGGATTTATATATTGAACCGGGGGATATGCCTAACTCTTTTTCGGCTTGCATTCCTTTGGTGAGTAGTTACCAAAAAAGAGAAATGAGTATTGCAAAAATAACACGAGATGGGCTTTGAAACTTACTACCTGGCTGGTGCATGGAGCTTTCTACGATGAATGAGCTCGAGAGTTATGGAAAACGAAAGTCTATCAATCACCTAACAAAGAAAGCAGTCATACACTTCCACTAACTTTCATGACCGGTTGGAACGAGATTTTCTGACTATGCAGATCCGGAACGAACTGTCCAACTCACAATTGAACATGATGCCCCAAATCAATCTTGGCCCAGGAGAACTAGTAGCGGAGCGAAGGAAAGACCTCACATTACGTACGCCAGAAGAAGCTTGTGAACGCGATATCAAGTGAATACCGCCCATGGCCAGGAATTCCTGAACAAGGAAGGGGCGGCCAGACATTACATACGCTAGGAAAACCTGAAATACGAGCCAGCTTCGAGCAATGAAATGAATAATGAAAATTACGCATAAAAGTCTGACTTTTTGAATTACAGCATGCGGAACGAGCCATAAGGAAAGGCGGCGGAAGGCAGTTGAATCCGCTCCTGCGATGTGAAGGTAGTTTCCCGGCGAGGAGGAAGAAGCCGAAGCCAGTCCAGTAGCTCGAACTCAGACTATCTACTAAAAGTAGGGGTGGTTGCCATAGATAGATTGGGTCATTCGTAACCTGAGCAATAACCGATGCTACTACAGCAATAACGGAAATAACCGATGCTACAGCAGAAACTACAGCTATACGTGGCGGCCCCACACGCAGCTTTGTTTAACAAGCATCACCCTTCCTTTCTTTTCAAATGCTTCCTCAGTCAATCAGCAGCTTATTCGATTCCTATTCTTATTAAACATCTGATATAGATGGTGGGAACAATGAAGCAGATTCTTCATCTGTAGGTTGCAATCCGTATGATTTCTTCTCGATCTCCTGCTTGTGTTTCACCTCGCACCTAAGCATCACGTTCCTAGGGACAGAGACATCTGCGCTCTAAGGCAATCATAGTACTGCCAGCATGGTTACATCGTTCTGCGGGCAAGCTTCAACTTAAAAGTCACCTGATTTGGCACCAGCCAAAGGAGTAGGAACAGCTGCTGGGGAAGCACCATTACCATCTATGGGAGGTTGAATAGCTGCATAAGTAGTAGTAGGAGCATGGGCACTGGGAAAAGATGAAATCGATCCAGCTCTGGTAACAAAGCTGTAGGCAAGCCGCTCCATACCGCCCGAGACTTTTTCCCCTCGGAGCGCACCATGGGATGCTTTGTGAACAGCCCCCTCTGTTCAATACCGATACCCGTCTGATTCCATAGCTGATGAATCTCTTTCTTTTTCCACTCTTTCGCCGTCACGCAAGACGCTTTTCTGGCACAAACCTAGTAGTTATTTGTCCTGCTGATCTTGGGTGAACTGATGACACTGATGCTCCAAGACCAAGAGTTTTGACAGCCAAAGCTATTGAAGCTGCTCCCTCCCATGAATCACAGCTTTCTGGACGCACTGCTTGAACACCATGGAGCAAGATAGAGAAAAAACTCCTATCCCAGTTGATCGAGCTGAACCCACCCACCGCCGGGCAGGTGCATCAGCCTCTTCTTTCTAGTTTCCGACAGGGCTACCCGCACTAGCCTCTGACCTCTACTCCAAAAAAGGGAAGGTGAGGGGCTTACTTAGAGACGGGTAGATAGACTAGACCAAGAAGAAGAAAAGAAAGCGCAGCTATACTAGGTTCCACCCATACCGACCGATTGTCGCTTTGCTATCTTTTTCGAGTGCAGTGAGTCAAGTTGCTAGTTAACCTTACCGAGGCTGGCTGCTATGATGAATTGAAATCCAGCGCCTCCTACCTCTTCTAAGGAAGGCAATTACCCTTTGTTGACGGCTAAGGCACACCTACGAGACCTACGCGCGCCTCCTACGAGTTGACGAGCTCCTCCCATTCGAAGACAGTCACGGCTCCTATCCGGTCACCGGGTTAAACAATTGATTCCTCTCAACGCATCCCCGCGGTAAAGAGCTAGTCGTATTCTTTTTTCTAATTCTCTAGTTGTAGAAAAGCAATGGAAAGGAACATATTAGCTAGTTCAACCAGAACTGGACCTAGAGACTGGGACTGTAAGAGAGGCTCCGGTTTATGAACCACTGTAGTCTTGTTTTCCTGGTCTAGTAAGTCCAGTAGTCCGGTCAGTCAAGTCAGTCAGGTAGTACTGGTCAAGTAAGCACAGTTGTTTTTGTTAGTAAGTGTTAAGCATATTCATTCCTTCGGTTTTCCCATAGGGCAAGCTAGGCTTGGGAGAGAAGAAGGAGAGATAAGTTCAAAAGTAAAGTAGACTGGGCGGGCGCAGGGGCCTCGTACTTTCCTTAATGTCAGAAAAGCAAGCGGGGTAGTAATATTACTTTTATAGGTAGTCCGCTAATCGCCGGAGGAAGAATGGTTTAGTCCCTAATAGCCAGAAGAGAAGGAGGATAGCGTAAGCAGAGTAGTGAATAGAAAGCTGAGCAGAAAGGGTTACCATACTTAGTGCACTGAGGGACTTGGGCATTATCCATTTCTTTAGGTCTACCAAGACCTTTCGGTAAAGCCTTTGATGAGAAGTTGCAAAATTGATTTATTTCCCCCTTCTTCTTAGTCTTCAGATGTGGAAGGCCCAAGCAAGCTTCCATCTGAATACGTGGATCCTTTGTTGGCAAAAGATTCCCGCCTATAAAGCACTATTCTTCTTTCAGAGTTGGAGCCCATATTCCTTCGAGAAAAGGAGGGGTTGAGTTGACACAACTTACCTATGATAGAGCGTTTAGTAAGCTATGTGGAAGCGCTCTGGGCAGCCAACCCGGGAATATATACTTTGACTAGGGGTAAAGCCCCAAATGTTGGGCTAATTATAGAAGGTTTGAGGGACGGTACCTATAAATTCTGCCCAATGTATCGCACGTGAATCCCTAAACCTAAGAGAAGCCTGGTGAGTTTCGACCAATAACTCAGCGGCGGATAAGGATCGACTGGTACTGGAAGCCATGACCGCTTTGTTGAATGAGGTGAGCCTATCTTTCTGGATCTACATCACACGGCTTCAGAAGGGGTCGAGGGGGGAGAACTTTATTCCTCGCAGTACCCGAGTGGCCCGATATGAAATGCTTAGTTCAGTGCGATGTCGTGAAATGCTTTGATAGCATCATACCTTGCTTATCTTCCTTTAAAATCACTACCAGGCATGAAAGAAAACTTCGGTTCCTAGCAAGCAGTAGCATTAGGCAAGTAACAAGACTCGGGATGAGCTCCTTAGCCTTTGACACTTCTCATCGAGGATGCCCGTAAGGAAGAGAAGGCCGCATCGCTGGGCGCCAGCTTTTCTTTTGGAAAAATTCCTTGATATACCGCATCCATCGGTAATGGATCAACATAACCACAATTGAGCCTGTTTTCCACCTACTAGCAGCAGGAGTATTCATTTAGTTCTGGAACACTTCCCAAATCGATATACGAAGAAGGACTCACGCTACCCAAAGGGGAAAAGATACGCCATTTTGGGCTTTGGGTGTGGTACGCACCGCACAAGTGGTAAATCAAGGGTGGATTGAAGCCCTGACCTCTATCTGTCCCAATCGCACACATCTCAATGTGTGACCAGGAAGAGCCACTATGTGTGGGAGGTGCTTCTTGCTCAGATGGTCCCTTCATCTCACTAGGATGAGAATTTGGCAAACGGATTGATTGAAAGTTGAGGGAAATGGGGAGTAGTCTCTCCCCTTCTGAACCGGGATAAAGGTATTTAAGAACCTCTCCCTATATAGTCGTATTTTCCACTGCACCGAGTGCATGAGTGAGGTTGTCGCCAGCCTTGCATACTCGACCCATGGAATTGGTCACCGGTTGGTCCTGGCCCCTACCCTTCATTCATGCATGGGTTGGTCAAGAAGTGAAAGAAGGGCGAAGCTCTCAATCCAATCAAGTTGTTTTTGCTATGCCCAAGAGAAAGTACTTTTGGGGAAGAATGAGTCCCTTACTCGGCTATCTACCATTTCTTCTCTTTCTTGCTTGACCTTCTCTTAGGACTGACCTTTTTTTCAATGCTGCTAGTGGCTTCTTGATTCAGGCGATGCATCCGGCACCACTCTTGGGGCTAAAACGTCTGTGAACAATTTAGTCCATGGAAATATTTTAAATGAATTATGTAGCAGAGAAGCTTGGCGTGCGGTCTCTTCGCCGGTTGTTACTAGCTGAACTGATTCCATGAACCTGACATTACCTGGGGTTGCTGAGGCCTTTGGGCAGCATGAGGCCCTGACGCCCCCCCCGGCTCAGGCACATAGTCGACATGTATGCTGACGGTCCTGGTATCCTTTTCGAACTGGTGAAAAATGCTGAAGATGCATCCGCATCCGAAGTTGTGTTTTTACTGGACAAAACCAAGTATGGCACCTCGTCTATACTTTCACCAGAAATGGCTGAATGGCAGGGTCCTGCTCTCTACTGCTTCAACGACTCAATTTTAAGCCCCAGGATCTCTATGCCATCTCACGCATTGGCCAGGACAGTAAGCTTTATAAACCCTATTCCATTGGACGGTTTGGCCTAGGGTTCTACTGTGTGTATCACTTCACTGACATACCGGGCTTTGTTTCCGGTGAGAATATTGTGATTTTCGACCCGCATGCTTTTGTTGACTTGCCTGGTATATCTCCCTCTCAGCCCTACGAGGAAGATATTTTTTTAAATAACATAAGTTTTCATTCAATCGATTCAAACTTACATAATAACATAAGTTTCATTCATAATGTTAGCCGCTACGCGCCTTATTTATAAGTTCATCATTTAATAGAAGATCAAGAAAATGAAAGATTAGCGTTGTTAGAGAAAATGACTGAAACACTGTGCAACTCCTTGAAAGTGAATCCGGATACTGTGAGACCTGTAGAGGGGTTAACTGAGAGAAGAATTCGTTGGAAAAATCCGGGAAATGAATTGCGACCAGTGGCTAATCATGGGCCGAGACCTAACTATAGGTCTGAATTACCAGTGTTTCCTGGTCCCAGGAATTGGGAACGAAAATGTGAGACCTACTTCACAATGAATCTGGTACCTGACAATCTGAGAACTGAGCTGGCCTCAATGAATCTGGTAGGTGAAGCATATAATATAATTGGTATTATGGGTTCCAGTTAGAGCATGGTACAAGACCTTGGCTTAACTTTGTGGGAGCACTGTACCAAAGGTTTGAGGACAGATCTGTATCTGGTTTCTGTGGCCAGTTTAAGAACATGTACCAGACTGGTACAGTAAAAGAGTACCCTTCTTGTTTCTCAAAACCCAGCGAGCTCCAGCCACGATGGAGCAAGCCTATAGCGAGTGATTGAACGAGCCAGTTCCAAACACTT
Source organism: Themeda triandra (assembly GCA_018135685.1). NCBI lineage: Eukaryota > Viridiplantae > Streptophyta > Magnoliopsida > Poales > Poaceae > Themeda > Themeda triandra. Next base: position 259,738 of record JAENPR010000830.1, read on the forward strand.
CTCTTTATCTATTCCCGCGCCTGATAGGGTTTACCTTTTCGCCTTCTCTTGGTTCGTCCCATGGATCCTCTTATATCACCTCTTCTTTCTCAACTGCACCATTGAGTGATTGACTTGCTCCTTCCTACTTGAGGGGAGACCTATCTTTTTTCCAACTATGTAAAAATCACTTTTCGAAAAAGAGAAATGAGAGTTTCGCCACTTTTGTCTACGCTACTGGTACCTGGTTGGAAAACGATTCGAGAAGTGAGAACTAGCGAGGAAGGGCGCTGCTGTGCTTATTTTCATGCCAACAGCCTTCTATCTATCTGGACAGACTTTGAACAAAGGGAAACGTAGAACTTGAAATTATTTATTCAAAGGCTTGACTTTGATACAAGTAGCATGGTAGGAAATATACTTGGTCTCTTTAGGGCTGTACCTAGTATAGCATTGTTATAGGTACTTTTGATCTGCAGATTGTACTAGTAACTATCCCCCTGAGCTTTGTGTTGATACTCCCACCAATAAGATCATAATCCCAATATCTGAAAAGAGATTATAACTAACAGTAGAACTAGTCAAGAATTAACTAAGAAAAAGAAGACTTAAGCTGTAGGCAAGAAATCTATTGTCATCTATTCAATGAAAACACATTATTTCTTTCAAATAGAACTATATGACTATCTTCGGTGCTTACTGGCACAAAGCAAGTGGGAAGATCTGTAGTCAACTTATTCTGGCCTAGGTAACCAGGACGAGATATGTTATAAAAAGCCTAAACTTATTATTTGATTACTTTGCTTAAGACATGCAATCAACAACTTGATTTTCATAGGAAAGACAGAAAGAACACTCCTTGCTTTGACAAACCAGCTGGTAGGGATATTTTTTGTGGTTGGAAAAGAAAATGAGTGAGCCGACTGAAGAAGTGGAAAAGTGGGAGCCGGGAAAATTCCTAAGCATTGATTGCGGGTAGAAGAAGGGAAAGGCAGATGAGTGTGAGGGAGCCCTTTTCACCATTATTAATGAATTTTTTTCCATTAGACCTAGCTCTTGAAAAAGCAATGGAACATGCAAATGGGCAGCAACTCTTCTTTTACGCTAGGTATGCCGGTGATCCAGTGTTTAAGGTTTAGGATTTAGGACCTAGATGTCATCGAATGAATGCTCGGTATACTTGCTTTCGGAAGGAAGCTAATCTGAACACTGAATCCAGAAGAAAGAAGCTTTTCTATTTTGAGAGATGAATTCAAAGAGAGAAGGTTGTAGAAGGTAAGTAATCCGATGCGCGTTCAAATCCAACAAGAACGTCTAATGAAATGACGGAAGATGCATATTATTCTCTCGTAGCTGGGGCTAAGAACGATCCTCTTATCCAACTTTCTGTCTGTCCCAAAACCGAACCTTGGTACTGCTCTACTTCAGCATTCTACGACTGAATCCATTCTGGAAATGATGACTTGCCCACAGTAGAAGTTAGTGTCATTTTCCGCTTTTTAGGTGAAATTGGCTTTACTAGTCTCCTCTCTGTCTCTTTCCACTTCTGTCTTTCTAGTGCAAATCTCATAAGTAGAAAGAAAGCGGTAGTTTGAAGTGAGCCGCGCTCTCTCTTTCGGAATTCTGCACCTAGGTACCACTCTAGATTTCTTACTGGCTGACTCAAGTGCTAACTCATAGTGCATAGCATGTTCATAAGCCTTGTTCACACTATTAGGGTGTTTAGCAGTGACCATATACTTCACTTCCTCCTTTAAACCACTTAGAAAAGAGGAAAAGAAAAACTTCTCAGTAAGATTAGGGTTTTCCAAGATCAGTCCAGTCCGGCCTTTACTTTTTCAAACTTGCTCATATACTCCCTTACAGATCCAACCTGATGTCATTTTATTAATTCATCAACTGGGTTACAGATTTGGATGCACAGAAACCTATTCTTGACCTCACTAATCAAGGTGTCCCTATTAGGATGAGGGTTACTGACCACATAACTCCTGTACCACTCACTAGTTTACAACATTGAAATAAGCGATTCTTTTTGCAATGTGTCTCTCAGCGTTTTTTTTTATCCTTTTTCATTATCATTTTCCCTCTCAAAAAAGATCGAAAGGATTCACTCCGGTGCTGCTTGCTGGTGGAGGTTGACTATCTCCACTATGAATAAGTCTTTCTCGAGTAACTGAGACTCAACGTGTAGGCGTTGGAAGCAGAAATAGGAGATGGGTCGTTCCAGCTCGGCAAGAGGATTCCGGAACATCCAAGTCCTAGCTATAACACAGACAGGAAAGTTTTTTCTTTCATTGCAATGTCTGGCATCGTTTAAAATAGGCTCGCTACATAGTTGCAGGCTCGCTCGCTCCATTCTTACGCTCGCTGGCTGGTGAGGCAGAGTTGGTATGGCACTGGCTGGCTGCTAATGGTCACTCAGGATCTACTATGCGCGATACGCCGACGACATTTTGTTTGGGATTCCCCGGGCCAAAGAGATATACCTGTTCCATTCCAAGTGAAAGACCAGCAGCTGCGCATACTATTGAACGCGTGCGGCAGGTTTCAATTCCACTTTTCCTGGGCAAACCAAACTAGAAAACAAGTACCGATGTCAGGAGATGGAAGTCAGGTTGACGAGGCAGTGACGTAGGATAAGGCTCTTTGGTGAACCAGACTTTGTCTATCTTAGAGATCAAATTGGATGATAGATTTTGCTTTTTTTTTTCTTGGGAATGGTCAAAGCCTTTCACGGTTGAGCAAAAGGTCTCGGGTTCGAAAACAGAGATCAAAGACTCTGTCCTCGCTTCGATATTGTTTTCATATTGAGGGATTAGTCTGCCATCAGTGGTAGACTGGGGAAGAAGGCCGAGTGGATGCTTTCCAGCAAAAGAAAACATGACGTAGTCATCATGCCTAACAGAGAGATTCGCCTTGGTTCTGTCTATCGCTCTATAGGGAAAATGACTCCGTTCTGTCTCCATTAGCTAATCAGGCTTGCATAGGAAGGGGAAGGAAGAGATTTTCTTGCTTCAATCTCACGTCCTTTATATATGCTAACCTACCCTATTCCCTGCATACTGATGACTCGCGTTGGCTAACAGCACGTCTTTCAGCAGCTCACTAAAGGATGGGCTATTCATCTCAGTCCTCATGCTTCCGTCTTCATATCCCGCCAGAAAAGAAGAAAGGCGAGTCTTTGCTTTGGCAAAAAGAGAAGGAGCTCTTCTTGCCCATATGGGAGTGGAAGCTTCAGTGTAAGCGGAAGCTAGACTAGAGGAGAGATTCATCCTAGGCTTTGCTTGGCCCTACTCTAGTTTTGGTGCAGCTAACTAAGGGTCGAATTTCGTGACTTGATGAAGAGGAAGCCGAGTATCTTTGGTCTTGAAGAGTCAGGCCAATCCAACCGCTTGCTCCTGCCCAACTCAGTCTCAGTCGTACCATAATGCGCCTGGACTCAACACTTTTCTTGCTCCAAGACCACCCTCTAGCCCTCATGTCAAATAGATGACAGAATTGTAAACAATCTTAGAATGATTTAAGCTGAGGAACATAGAGGTCTCTCCCACCATTTTTGTCATATACCTCTGGAATAGTGTTGAAATCACACGCCACTAAGCAGGAGCCTAAACCAAGTGGTTTATCTTAGCGTGCTAGCCGCTGCTTCATTTCGTATAGCGATAACGCTTTCTCTTTCTTAGCGCTCCACCCCGCGGGGAACTCTGGTTGCGCTTTGGTTGGCTTTCTCTTTTTTTCTATTTTCTCTGACTTGACTCAGCTTGACCTACTTGACTCAGCGGTTAGAGTATCGCTTTCATACGGCGAGAGTCATTGGTTCAAATCCAATAGTAGGTAAAACCGGCCGAAACCCCCGCTTTTGCCAGCATGACAGCAAGCACAGACTGGCATCAAGGAGTCGAATGACCAAAGCATCGGTTCGGTTGCTTCCACGAGACAATCAATGACCAATAAAAGACCAACGAAACGACGAGTGAGAAAGATAAAGAACGCGACGTGGTTCATTGAAGTAGAGGTTTGATCGAGGATTGGAGAGGAGAGGTGGAATAAAAAGCTCGGGATGGATTTTTGAGTCTTTGTGCGAGCCGTATGCGGTGAGAGTCGCACGTACGGTAAGGAGGGGGGTTCGCGTCTATACGTGTAGTGTGGTGGTTGGGCCTACCCACCCTATTTGTTCCATGATCTATGGGTCTACTGGAGCTACCCACTTCGATCAATTAGCCAAGATTTTGACCGGATACGAAATCACTGGTGCTCGATCTAGTGGTATTTTTATGGGGATTCTTTTTATCGCTGTAGGATCCCTATTCAAGATTACTGCAGTTCCTTTTCGGGCGGCTGTAGGACGGACGGCCCCCTATAGGTAGTAGGGTAGGATGGGTGGTACCGCTCAGATAGCGGCCAATCCTCCTAACTGCGCGCGGGCCGGGCTTAGAGCGCGTGAAACTCATCACTACCTCGTAAGGGCGTTGAGACCATAGCATGTTACACAAAAGCGCCGCTTTCTCTGGAGTGTTGTCACACAGCTGCCCGACTAGAAGAGCTACTCGCTCTGTAGTGTTGTCACACAAGATAAGCACGCCGCCCGCCTGCTGGCCGGGCGAATCGAAGTTCTCTTCCGGTCAACTGTCCGCCCAGTCAAGTGCAAAAAACACAGTGGAATCACGCAACGCACGCAGCTGGTGTGCTTCCTGCCCACGAGGAAAGAAGAGCGACAAGGTTCAGATTTGACTGTTTGCAGCATGGGAGCTGATTACCCAAAAAATCCCTGGGAAAAAAGAAAAGATATCTCGGTAACGAAAACCATAGGAGGCTGTATTGGCGAGATCCAAGGGTTCACAGCAGCCCAAAAGAAAAACCGCCTGGAAGTCCGAGGACCTTTAGTACCGTACCGAACCAGCAGCCTTCGCGCCAAGCGACGACCGCCCTTGTCCCTTTCCTTTTTCCATTCAGCCTACTTCTTAGCTTTGTTCCGTCAGTCTAAGGCAAAGTCCGTGACGAAGATCTTTCTATCAATAGATAGGAATGAGTGTTCGTTATAGGGGATAGGATCCATCTGCTCTCTCTCTCTATTTTCTTTGATGCAATTTAGAGAGAAAGAGCAGTGCGAACTAAAAAAAAAAGATAATCGGGAGATGATTAAAAAAAAGATACATAGACATCGAAAGTAAAGGGATGTATATATTATGCCTATATATATCATCTATCTATGATAAAAGTAAACAGAGTTCGTTTTTGGGTTCCCCGAAGCCCCGAATGGATTGGATCGTTTCTGCTTCTGCCAACGAAATGACCCTTCCGAATGCTTCTCCGATCCTGAACGCGAAGAGAATAAGATGCAGCTCCCCCTCCCTCTGTCTTTTTCCGCTTTGCTAATCTTCCCCTCTAACGCGGGCCGGGCTTAGGCGGGCGCGGGAGGAAGAAAGAAAGTCGAAGAGCGTCTTCTCCTTTGTCCTTTTTTCAGTGCAACACAGGAAAGCACCCTCTTTTTGTAATCTCTGCAGCGCTTTTTTTTGTATTGAACGCATGGCGTAGCTAGGACCCCCCAATCATGTTTGAGCCTATCCCGGGGCTCAAAAAGGAGAATTCCGGAATGCCTGCCGACGTTCAGATAAGGTGCATATCCCTTACCACTAAAGGAAAGGCTCGACGAAGGGGGGGATATTTGCAGGGTAAGGAAAACGCTTTCGGAGATTGAGATGTCGATTTGTTTTTCATCGAAAAGGAAGAAGGCCGAGGGGATAGCAGCCTTCCTTCGGGCTTTGCCTGCCGACGTTCTAATAAAGAATTCCGGCTCGGCCCGGGAAAGCGCTGGCAACAACATAAAGAAAGGGGTCCATGTAGCTGCTGCGCCCGCCCACTGAGCAGCAGGTTCGGCATCTACTACAAAAGAGAGAATCCACTTCAGATAACCACGTCTCTGCTAGGCAGCGTGTGGAATGGCCGAGAGCGGACCAAATGGATATATAATCCAAGCCGAGAGTGGAGTTACGTGAACAGCCGTCTGATGGAAAACAACTTTCACGTTCGGTTCAGAGAGCACTTTTTTCGTTGAGAATAAGTCCTTCCCTTTTGTGTGAATTCCCCAGCGGCGAATTAACCAACTTGTGTTGTGGGGCCCTATCTATTCAATCTCTCGAGCCCCAAGAAAACCCCCCTCTCCCTCGGACTCAATCTCTCTTTTGACTCTATATATGTGGGCACCTGATATCTATGAGGGTTCACCCACCCCGGTGACAGCATTCCTTTCTATTGCGCCTAAAATCTCTATTTCTGCAAATATGTCACGTGTTTCTATTGTTGCTTCCTATGGGGGTACATTACAACAAATCTTCTTTTTCTGCAGCATTGCTTCTATGATCTTAGGAGCACTGGCCGCCATGGCCCAAACGAAAGTCAAAAGACCTCTAGCTCATAGTTCGATTGGACATGTAGGTTATATTCGTACTGGTTTCTCATGTGGAACCATAGAAGGAATTCAATCACTACTAATTGGTATATTTATTTATGCATCAATGACGATAGATGCATTCGCCATAGTTCCAGCATTACGGCAAACCCGTGTCAAATATATAGCGGATTTGGGCGCTCTAGCCAAAACGAATCCTATTTTGGCTATGACCTTCTCCATTACAATGTTCTCATACGCAGGAATACCCCCGTTAGCCGGCTTTTGTAGCAAATTCTATTTGTTCTTCGCCGCTTTGGGTTGTGGGGCTTACTTCCTAGCCCCAGTGGGAGTAGTGACTAGCGTTATAGGTCGTTGGGCGGCCGGAAGGTTGCCATGAGTAAGGTTGGGAGACCGAAGGCTGTTTTCCGTGCACCGGACACGTAGCTTACCGAATCAGTTGCAACACAGATGGGAATGCATGCTACGAAAGACAGGGTCGAGTCTGATACATCAACCGTCGACTCCATATCCTTGTACGAGTCCACAATCACTACACGAGATGAACCTGGGTTTGGTGAATGGAAGTTGGCCTTAGGTGTAATAGGACTCCCAGTTACTGCGCGCGATCGTATACTGAGGTGCTCCCCGTCGGTTGTTGGAACGACGCGAGCCGGGCCGGGCCTCGATTCCTTTCATAAAGATGAAGGGACAGAGGTGACTAATTCCCCATCTCATTTGGGGCGGAAAACGAATCGACATCTCGATGTGATACAGCCCTTTCCATTTTCGTTGGGAAAGAACGGCGAAGTCCATCCGAACCCTCCAATGAAGAAATAAGAGGAGAGCAAAGCGCCAATGGCGCGCGAAGCGCATGCGGAAGGGGCACGGAGAAATAAAGAAGTGTGGAGGAGAAGCAGCCGAGCTCATTCCCTTCGCTTCCTGGGCCCAAAGCAGTGCTTTGTTTCCTGGCCAAATCAAGGATTTGGGGCTGATTGCAAAAGATATCTGAATAGAAAGATAGATCCATCCATCTATCCAGATATCTAAAAAAGAATCGATTTTGATTTCATGAAACCTTTGATTCAAAGAACTGCGCTTAGCCCCCCCGCTCATGAAACGGCTCTGCTGCAATGGATGGCAGAGGGTCCGTAGTACCCGAAGCACTGGAGTGATCCAGTAGCCGGGAAGGGGCCTAGAAGTGCCTACTACTACACCACACTACACTTGGCTCTACACATTTACAGAGCTTACCCCTGTCCAGTGTCTGGCAGAACGTTGGGGGCTTCAATCGTCGACTCGTTATCCCCATCTCAGCCCAGGCTAACGGAGCCTGACTTATTCAGGGGAGAGAGTGGAGCCTATCGAAGCACTCTTGAGAGTAAGATCCTTGGCTCCTCTTCATTCTCTACAGGGGTCTCTGCCCACATGGAAGCGGGGCAGAGATGGATAAGATCAAACACGGGAATAAGAAGCATTTCAAATGCCTTTTTGATCATTTTGATAGAGGGGGATGGATAAAGTGGGCAAAACAGACTCACATTTTTCAATCGAAAAGATGGGTTCCTTTTTCGTCTCGACAAAGAAAGAATCATCTTGACTCCTAACCCCTTCGTAGGGCCGTGTATAGTAAGTGATCCGAACCTGCCCGGAGCGAGCCCCCCTTAGAGGCAAGTGAAGTTGGTGAGCCGTATGATGGGCAACTATCTCCTGCGGTTCGGAGAGGACTCAGCTGTTAGTTAGTACCCCCTTGGTTTCGGGGTGGACCCTTTCACTCTATTTTATTATATACGCTTAGCGAAAAGAATGTTTTTTGATAGACCTAGGACATGGATTCTATATGAACCAATGGATCGTGACAAGTCGTTACTACTAGCAATGACTTCCTCTTTCATTACTTCATCCTTTCCATATCCCTCTCCCTTGTTCGATCTTACTCATCAAATGGCACTCAGTTCATATCTGTAAATTCGATCATTTACAAGGTTCAAAGAAAGGGTGGACTGCAGGTAAGCACTAATTCTTTTCATTTCCGTGATTCAAAAACAAGGGCGTACGTAGCCCATTGTAGATTCCAGCCGAGAAGATTAAGGAATTGTGACAGCAACCATGTTACTTGCTAAATTGTGCCTATATCTACTCCAAAACTGGAGGCATTCATCTATTCATTCAAATACTACATATAGTGAGGTTAGCCATGTTATACGCTGCTTACTAAAAGGGGGTTACACCTTCTCTCGCAGGCGTTGGTCAATACGGGATCCTACCAAGCCAGATAAATTATGGCCGATAGGCGCTTTGGATGCTGTCATAGTCGAGGCAATGGCCCGCTTGCTTTGTTTGGAAATGGACTCGATATACCATCTAAATTCCAGAGAGTATGGGGTAGCGAGGGGTGCTAGGTCTTTCTTCGCAAGCGTTTCCCGATGGCCTGAGATGGCTTGGATGGTGAAGTTTTCAATCGTTGAGTGCAGATCAGGGATAGATCACCACCTACTGGGTAATTTTCTCCCGGTAGGTCGGTCAGTATGTCCTTCCCTACCCTACCAGCATGAAATGACAGGTGGTGGAGCCACACATTGGCCGATGTCTTGAGCAGCAAATAATGGTTTATTGGGCAGCGAGGCGAGGGTCTTTCCTTTAGAATTTAGGCATTATTTTGCCCCTTGCTTCCGAAAAAATAGTCAAGAAACACTTTTGTAGTTCGAGTCTCCTCTCATCTCTTTCCTTTTATGATGTGTTAGTGTGTGTATGTACTTTCTGTTCAATCCAGTCGCTCCAGATCTGCCTGAGACAAAGCCTATAAGATCGTTATTAAGTAATGAATTTGCAAATAGAGAACTATAGGAATCAATCCAATTCTCGTTCTACAACAAGAAGAAGATCCATGAACTGGAACGGATGGAAGATAGCACTAGAAGTAAAAGAAATATTGAAAGGTGCGAAGCAATCACATCGCAACAAATAGGTATGTATTACTTTGAGTTTCTCGCTGAACTCCACTGGACACCGACCTCCTAAAACTGACCTCTCTGCTAATTCGAATCGAGGCTTACTGCCGCTTGGTACTATACTTCTTCCTGCCAGACTCTTTCAATACCCAGCCCTCTTAAGTGTTTTCAAACTTGGCTAGTTTCTTCGAGAATGGAAGCTTTGTCCTACGGCCTGCAAATTCTTCTGCTCCTAAAGGAAGTTTCTGACCCAGCTTTAGATGATAGAGGATTTGACAAAGAGACCTCTTCCTGCCATACTGATCGACTATTCTCTTGAAATGCCATCTCATCCTTCGGCCTAGCTTTTTCATTTCTTCCTTATTGGAGAATTCAAACTGTTTCAAAAGTTTGGTACAAAGTATATACCAACTTTCCTGGCTTCCCTAGAGGTTGTATTAAAGCCGGCTTGCCTAATTCAGTAGGGTAGTGTGTTCTGAAGGTAAAGAAAGACGGTAAAGCCCATTTAAAGGAGTGCCACGCAGAAGCACCTCCTGTTTCACTCGATCTTTAACCAAACAACAAGAAGAGGTGAATTCCACTGGTTTAGCATTGCATTATCCTTGACCGATTGAACAACGCTCAACAAAACAAGTTATTGGTAATACCGGGCACATACATGGAGAATGTTGGTAAGAGAGAGTCTGAACCGGTGTCTGAATAAGAGATGAACCAGAGTGGAGAATTTCAAAACCTGTGTTATTTCCCATATGGATTTTCTCCGTTCCAGTGTAGACAGAGGGAGTTCAAAGGTTATTGATGTCGGCCGTAACATGGGTAGAAGCTCCAGAATCAAAGAAGAAATCTGAAGTGGCACCTGGCTCGAGCGAATTGATGAAACGAGCCATTCCTTTAGAAAATCAATAATAAGTTCTCTAACGTGCATGTTGATCGCTTTTGTATTAGTGGCCCTATAGCCCTTTTTATAGCCCCCTAGGGGGACGGGTCTGTCAGTGAGGATTGTGAGAAGATGCAAGCTATGACACGGGATTTCTTTCAGAACTTGTATACGTCGGAGGGCACTGCTAATATGTCAGCGGTGCTAGATCACGTCCCGTCAAAGGTCACTGACAGCATGAATACCTTCCAGTGTGCGCCATTCACAGAGAAGGAGGTAAAGGCTACTTGAAGACAAGACGGTGGGGAAAAGGACTTTGCCTACCTTACTGAGGTACTCGATTGGAGAAGAGCGCCACATCACACTATAGACAGATCCGAATCTAACATATCTGGTACTCTATTTATTATGTCTGCTTATCCGAATCTTTTGACTCTTAATAGTCTTGGTCATAGATAGGAATAAAGGCTATTTCCTTCTTAGGCACCACATTCTTAGCTTAGGAAAAGCGCTTTCTTTGGCTTGATTGCGGAGGAAAGCTTTTCTTGCTAATCTGGTGATATCGTAGTAAAGCCAAGAGGAATCGATTTAGCAGTCCATACCAGGTAGATTTAGGAGTGACCAGCAGTGAATGCCCGGTAGCAAAGGACTCGGCTTTACTTAACAAGGGTTCGCTTTCTGGGAATTCCATCATTCCCACTAGGCAATAATATGTAAACTAGGTATGGAGTATGTTTTTCACGGTGTAAGTACCCCTTCATTCAAGATCCCTTTCCCCAGTCTACCTTCAGTGGCCCCAGGCGGATAAGCCAATCTACACCTAGGATCATTGCATCACCCCTCCAACATTCTGACTTTTGACCTTCTAACTTGGCATCGCATCTCGTGTCAGTCACTATTATTGTGAACCATAGTCCACTTGACGACTTTACCCCACCGGGTTGTTTTGCCTAATTCCAGGAATAGAGTAGCATTCTCAGGCACTACCCTCAGTTGCAGCCTCAGTCCATATAAAACAGTCAATCTACCAGCAGCAGAGGCTGCAGATACATGTCCACCACCTGTTTATCTACTACCATAAGCGGGAGCAGTTGCAGGTAAAGAGTGTTGTGAGGGCTTTTATTTGCGCGTTAAGGGCTGTTTCTGTTATAGCACTAGAAATCAGTGCCGTTAGTCCCTTCTCGAACAGCAGTTTTAGCAATTGAATCAGCTGTTTCCTAATAGACTAGGCTGTTAGCAGGATTTGCAGGCGAGACAGATGAGGAGGCATAGAAGGAGGAATTCCATTATGTGCTAAAGGCTGCGGAATAAGAGCTCTTAGTCCTTTCGGCGTAGAGAACGAATCCTCTGTTGCAAGAAGAAGGGCAATGCCGATTGTAAGGTTAAGTATTACGTACGTAAAAACCAGTCAGTGACTCATTTAAGTGTTGTGCGAAAAGGTAGCCTTTTGGCAACTGCAACCATCCATAGCGAGCGACGGAAGATCAATAGGCTGTTTTTTCATAAGTTGATAAAAGGAGAGAGCAGCTTAAGGAGAGAAGTAGCACGCACTGGAGTGGGTTTCACCATCGAGTAATGAAGATGTTAACTTATAGTACAAGCAAGAGAACTCTTAAAAGAAAGAAATCTACTGCTCTATCATTGACAGATATCTTTTAGTCTATAGCCCTACCTAGGGGGAACTCACACTCGCTAGAAGGCAAAAGCACTTGAAACAGTAGTGAGGTAAGAAATCAAACTACTCGCTTATTCTCAATATGCCTGCTCTTCGAATTCAAAACTCCTCAGCTATACCCCTTTCTACATATGTATATATGAAAAAGACAGCAGCTATACAAAGCTTTATCTCGCCACTTGAGAACTCGTTTGCTTCTGGCACAACTGGACTTATGAAACCGATCATGCTGGACAATCAAATACTTCTTCCCTCATACTTATCTACTTCGCTTAGGCAAAAGATTTGAAAAGTATGTATCTGTCTACATGTGCCTCCGTCTATGTTACCCCTTCCCCGGAAAGGTGATTATACGTATAGTATAAAAAACTAGAATAAAAAAGAAAAAAGAAAGAAGAGAAAGAACTGGGAGTTGGCGCCTACATAACAGGTAGCTTGCTTACCAAGCCGTCCTGGCAAGCTCCTACAGTTCTCTTATTATTCTTGACTTGACTTATTAATAAGAAAACTACTCACTAACAAAATGAAAGACGATCTAGAATCTACCCAAGAAGATAGAGAGTCCCACATACGAGAAAAGGTCACAAATGGAGTTGAACCAAGTAACATTGCAAAGGCATAATGATAGTAGGGTCGGGATATCCCCGCCCTCCGAACCGGACGTGAGGGTCTCCCCTCATCCGGCTCTCTGCAGGGGAATCTCCACTCACTGCTTCCCCTAATATCCTCCCTTTACCACATCATGGGGGTTTACAGGAGATCCCAGAGACTCGCTCGGAAAGGCTGCTATACCAAACATTATTACTTAACTACAAAGAAAGAAAAGACTATAGTAGTCACTAGACTGACTATAGTAGTCCGTCCGGCTGCTCTTGCTTAAATCATTACTCTTCATTCTCCCGTGCTCTAGCAATTGCGCTCCCTAGACCACTACCATTTAGTTAGGTAGGGACAATCAATCCATAGTTACGGGAATAACGGAATGCATGGGGATCCAAAAAAATAGAAAAATGAATATTTTCTATGAAATCCTTTCTTTCCATAGATGTATCTGGTCTGAGACGGTACAGTACTCTATGAGAGGAATGCAATGGGATGGATGGTAGAGGGCTGCCTGCGCCCAAAAGCGATGATTCACTTGTCCCCTTGTCTATAGGGACCTTGTGGCATACAACCGCCACGACTCCTGCGTTATAGCCGCCCCTTTCTCTCTTTCTTTTGACTGCCTCGTGGACGGACGAAAGAAGGGAAGTTACGGAAGGGGGCAGTGAAGGCTCGCCAAGTAGACAGCAAGCCCCCACCCCGTCAGTCCTGTGTTGCCGTAGCGTGCCCTACTTCAATAAGGTATTACCTCGCCGATTTGAAAGGGGATGGGATTGGATTCATTCACTTGCATTCCTGCTAGCACTACAAAAAGCTCCGGTCTTAACGACCCTACGGAAGCTGTGCAGCCTTTCCTCGGGTTCGTAGAGTCGGGTTTCCCGTTTACCCACAACGGAGGAGCCGCCCCCACCAACCAAAGCAGGTAGGCGGCCACGGTTCATAACGCACTCTTCGCACAACAGATCCACTTTGAAGTTGACTTATTCGCTCGGCCAATCGTCGGAATGTGTACGAGATACCATAAGGGCCCAATATCTCAATAGCACCCTTGTCTAAAGCTTCGAATGAGACTGAATATCCGAAACGCAGGAACGATCTGACTAGAAAGTCATTCAAAACTTGATCGAAGAACCAGCGTTTATTGAAGAAGCTATAGAGTCGATTACAAAAAGTACTAGTTTGAAAGGCTCGTTGGAATTGATCCGCTACGAGATTGACATTATACGCTAGAGAAGCACCTGAAGTACTAAACAGAATAGGTATTAGTTTTGTAATGGTTGGAGCAGCAAACTCGGATTCGGCAAGAATCTCATTTTTTGGTAGTACGAAGGGGGAATTGGCCCAAAAATTGGATAGGGGTAAAGACGCAGCCGGGTGCCGGCGGCTTATTCAAGTGCCCCCCGAACCGCGCGAAATGGTCGCCTATTACACGGCTCACAAACTCTGCCTGGGGTGGGGCTACCTATTATTCGTAGGCGGTACGTACGGCGCACGCAGGGCCTCGGTTTGCTGCGTGGACTGTCTATGCATTTCCTACAGAGTGTAATGGAACCCAGCTCAGCTCCGCCGAGCCAAAAGAAAAGAACAGCCGGAGGCGAAGAGTAGAGTATAGCCAAGGGGCTTTCGTCGTCCGTAAAGGACCTAACGGAAGACCGTGCTCCGAAGTGCACTGAGAGTTTTGTTTTAAGAACACTTGGCCTTACCCCTTCGTTTTGAGCCATGTCTAGGTAGAATCGGCAAGATTGAACCGAGGCCCGCCCGGGCACCGCCGGGGACAACCAGACCAACCAGTAGGCTTTCTTTCCGAAGTTTCCTCCCGGGGCCCTTAAATCATTGAATTCATAGGCATAGGGGCGTCCCAGGCAGTGGTTCATTCAATGAGAAAGAAAGACAGGAGGGCAGGATTCGTCGTGTCGGGCGAATTCATTCTGGGAAAAAAGGGGGATTTTGAGTGAGCTATGCGAAGGGAAGGGAAAGGGAGTCGTGGGCTGAGCCGGGGGTCACTTTTCCCGATCCATCCCGAAGGTTTTTTTCCCTCTCTCGCCCCATCATCGTACCCAGTCCTGCTATCGGCTCAGCCCTATCTATTCATCTCTTTTTTTTACATGGATATTTTTTTTTCTCTCTTGTTCATAGATCTTGAAAGCGGATCAATAGAAATTTCTCAAAGGATCTATCTATAGAAAGATCTAGATCTCTATCATCATCTATCTCTATATCTAAATATGGAAGAACCCTCGAAGCCTGTCCCCGACGACGATGCCCCCTGGGCGAAAGGAAAGGGGCCGCCATTCTCTTTCTTTCCTCAATCGTTCCGATCATTTCTCTCATTCCCTTTTGTTTGTTTGGGGCCCCGGGTTGGTTCGTTTCCTCCTCCTATCTACGCAATTCTCTGTCTTCGTTCGTGATCATCTTAGGCGAAAGGATAGGTATAAATTTAGTGGAGGGGCGGCTGTGAAAGGGCGATTCCCCTTTTTCCATTGAAGTAGGGAAGGGGGTGATTGATCTTTTTTGAATCAGGCCTTACTGGCCAAGTGGTGGTATAAGCTTCATTGCGGATGAAAAGAAGTCCCTGTGAGCGGAGCTACAAAAGGAAGTTCAAGCTCAAGAAATCCTCTCAATAGGGATTGGGCAAGCAAGCTGTTTGTTTATTTGATCTTACCCGGTTGTGAGACGGGACGTGAAGTCAACCAAGTACATGTGTGTTCATAGTGTCCCCGGCACCTTCCTCCTAGCTGAGTATGGATGCTGAACTGGAGTGTGGGGCGAGTGCGTGGTAGATGGAACTCCTATTTACCGCTTTACCGCATTTCTTCTTGCACTTCCAACTTGAAGAGGAAGAAGCATCTCTCTTTGCATCTTCAATAGATAGGAAAAAGGATCTTGACCTATCGCTAGGTATAGAATGCACTCGTTCTTGGCAATGGTCACAGCTCGTGCTAGCCCTCTACTTCTCAGTCATTGAACTTGGCTATCCAGTTTACCCTTGCCTATCCCTTATGCCAGTCTATTTTTCAACCAGTAAAGTACTCTCACGCCTATCTATTTATCCTCCAAACTAATAAATCAACTTCCCCGCACTTTCTATCTCTCCTATTCCTTTCAATAGGGACAAGTCGTGTTTCTTCACCGATTTGATCCAGATTTTGACTCTTTTCTTTGCCAGGTCAGTTGATCAATGCGAATTGTCAAGGTAAGTTGTTGATCAAATCCAAATTGACCATGCAACGCACCACTAACTTTCCCAAATGGGTCGACGAAAAGTGCCACCCAGCCAGCCAACCTCAGCTCCGCCAACTCTGGGCGAAAGGTTAGTCGCAGCAGCCCCAGCCCAAGACCAGTCTCTCCACACAAGCCAGAACAATTTCACCATCTCACGCTATCAAGAATCAATGGGGGATTAGAGGTGGTGATCGAAGTGACATATGAGCTTTACACTACCATACCCTATAAAATTAGGCATGTGTGAGCCACTGAGCCAAGGTTACAAATCCAATACTAAGAATATGGAATCCAACATTTGCATGTGGCTGCACATATTCACTATTTCAATATTCAGGAACTAGCTATTCCAAAATGAACTAGGGAGAAGGACAGCGGACAGCCAAGCACCACCATAGATGTACAATGTAAAGAAAACTATGACTGCTTGTAGTTAGTAAGCTTTAGCTATTGTTACATACGTAACCTCAATGGTACTGAAGGCATATGTGTTTTATCCTTCATGCTAGTTGGCTTCTTGAACTGCATGGCCGTTGGTGCATATATATATCTTTTAATTCCATGTTCAGTTGATTATGTTGATCCTCTTTTGACATGTTTGTTCATTAACATAAACAGGATTATTGGTATTATAATAAAAGAAATAGAAGCTAATATTGCAAAGAATACGTTCCTTGCCAATTTTAGAATGAGCGCACTCCCATCCCAGTTCTTTGCAAGAAATTTGTGGAGCTTGTATCTACCTTGGTAATGCAATGTTACTACTTTACTCATTTACTCAACTATTCTCCTATTTGACAATTTCAATATTTCAACTTGTTAAGACAGATGATCAATTCATGTATTGAAGGTAATGCTAACATTATGCTGGTCACCCGCAGAAAGAAAGAGATGCCTCAAAGTTTGATAATGTGGTACTGTTGCTTCAAGACATGTTAGAAGTGATAACAAGAGATATGATGGTTAATGAGATCAGGTTATTCTTTGTTGAGCTCCTGAGAATTATATACATAGCTTCCATATGAATAGGCAACTAATTATTGCTACCTTTTCTAATTTTCAGAGAGCTGGCTGAGTTCGGTCATGGTAACAAGGATTCAGTTCCAAGAAGACAGCTTTTTGCGGGTTCTGGTACAAAGCCTGCCATTGTTTTCCCTCCTCCGGTTTCTGCACAGTGGGAAGAACAGGTTATATCAGCAAATTGTTGATTGCCTTTTATTACCAAGAGTGTGTGTTAGAGTATATTGTCTTGTATAACAGTGTGCACGAACTCTACTTGTCTACAGATTAAGCACCATAACAACTATATTGGGCCCAGTAATCCAGTATTTCATCAACCATATATGTGAATTCTCATGTGGGTAGCGCCTCCTTCCCATGGAACCCGAATTGGCTGAAAATGGGTTTAGAAACTAAAAAAACACACATGTGGATGGAGATATTGAGCGATACAAGGTTGCTAAGGGCGGCGCATCAACTTATAAGATAGGAATTTCTTTTAATGATAAATTAAGTCCCGTTATCAAACCGCTTACCATTCGGGCAGATATTCTAAGCAGGCTTATCTCTGGCTATCTCTACTGGTTGATTAATTCAGCAACTTTATATATAAAATGCTTTTCTACATGCCTTGATGAGCAGCTTTATATGCAGCAAGCCCTCCGGTTCATTGACCCTACTCGTCCGTCTTATGTGTGCAAGCTCCTCAAGTCTCTCTATGGGTTGAAGCAAGCATCTAAGGCCGGGTTAAAAAAGCTGAGTGACTTACTTAAGCGGTACAGATTCTCAGCCTCAAAAGAAGATTAATCCCTGCCCTATTATAGAAGTTATGGCGGGAAAAGTAACTCTATATATGCTTGTATATGTTGATGATATCATCCTCGCTGGCAACTCTCCTGATGTCATTTCTTCATGGATGGTTGCTTGACAACATTTTCAATCAAGGACCGCTTGACAGACTTCAGTCTTGATACGAGGAGCTGACTGAGCCAACCTAAGTTTACGGAGCGGAGCCAACTCAAGAAGCTGTAGTGGCGCCCAACTTATTCTATTTAGGGGAACAGATACTTCTGAGGCGAAAGCCTGCTACTTATGTACTAGTTGTTACAGCAGCCGAGAAAAGAAATATGCACTTTGGGGGTGAATCCCTTGCATCTTAGGTATCAAGCTCTGTTAGTTCTGTTGGGACAGTGAAGAGTTTGTGTTTACACATCAGAGATGGGAATAGCCTGCACGAGTACCTCCTATCAGTAGAGATAGGAATCTCTCTTCTCTCGAAAAAACAGCCGTATAGGACGAGGTTCGCCTGTGAATGCGAGGGGGATTTTCTTTGCTCATCCCCTTGTTCTTTCTCCAAATTTCTTTTTCATAACCGCCCTACAAAGAGGTGTGTTAGAGATGCGGTTTAGCTTGCTAAAAACCAACCTTGGGTGATAGAGGGGAGTTCTATTCAGGATGCCCAAGTGGGGTTTCGATTTCAGAGAGCAGGGTGCTGAGCCGAAGACTTCCGTATTGAACGAGACGAAGGCACCGCCTGCCTTTCATTGCCAGGAGATAAAGAAGAAAGGAGCATGTTGAAAGGGTTTTATGCCACGGATACCACCCCTATGTCTGTTGGGGATTTGACTCCCGAATCACTATCTTTTCAGTGCCCGGAAACCTTTAATCGGTAGATAAAAAACCAAGAGATTCTCTCGATTCGCTCATGTGCAAAAAGACAGAATTCTCCTGAATTCAGCTAAACCATTCTTTTTAAGACAACCCACTGGAACTTGTAATATAGCCGAATTTTTCCCTCTCATCCGTGCTTGCTTCATAATTGCAAACTCAAGTCCACTTAATGCTAAGTAAAGTCTTCCGTACAAGAAAACAGACACTATTATGACAACCATCTGCACAACATTAAGACAAGAACATGAGAAAATATGCATGACAGCCAACTGTACAGTAACAAATATAATGCATGCTACTGCCCTATATACGTTACCATTGAGCTAATATAAAACCCAACAGTTGTAAAATAGCACGAAAGCATTCGGAAGAAGTCAAAGCGATGACCGAGCCTGTAGATATCTCTGCGGAGTACTTGCTCCCCATTTCCACAAGCACAAATTCCGCTTTTTATGGGTCCAAAGATTCTTTCGCAAAACAATCCATCTTTTTTCTGGTTTATCGGTTTTCTAATGAAAAGTGGAGGGCCGCTTCGCCAACGACTTCCCCATTAGGTAGGATTTTTAGCCCAAGCCTTTATTTGTTGAGGGGAAACGAGTCCAATTTGAAGTTGTTTATGTTTATATTGGTCAATCATAAAATAGAAATAAGAAAAAATTTCTATTTATTCCGATCAAACATCCCCCCTATTAACCTGGAAGTTCTTCTCAGATACAAGGAAATGGTTAAGTTCTAGAGCCAAAGATCGTAGTTCTCGAACGAGCACTCGAAAAGATTCTGGCGGATCCTCGTGATTAGGCACTCTTTTTCCCCAGATCGTAGCATTAAGTATTTCTTGGCGAGCTATAAGATGATCAGATTTATAAGTAAGTATCTCTTGTAAAATATGAGCAACACCAAATCCTTCTAAAGCCCAAACCTCCATTTCTCCTATTCGTTGTCCCCCTTGCTTGGCTCTTCCTCTAACGGGTTGTTGGGTAACAAGTGAGTAGGGCCCGGTAGAACGTCCATGAATTTTCTCATCAACTTGATGAATTAATTTTAAGATATAGGACTTCCCTATTAGAACAGGCTGTTCGAAGGGATCTCCTGTTCTTCCATCAAATATTCTGCTTTTTCCCGGGTACTCGGGTTCAAATACCCATGGATTTTTTGTTTGTTTACTGGCTTCATATAATTCCGAAAACACAAGTTTTCTTGAAGCCTCTTGCTCATATCTCTCATCAAAGGGTGCTATTCTATAATGTTTCTTTAACAGATCCCCTGCTAATCCGAGCGAGCTTTCAAATATTTGTCCCACATTCATTCGTGAGGGTACTCCTAAGGGATTGAAGACCATATCAACAGGTGTTCCATCTTGCAAATAGGGCATATCTTGCCTAGGCAAAATTTTGGAAATGATCCCCTTATTCCCGTGTCTTCCGGCTACTTTATCCCCAACTTTGATTTCACGTTTCTGTAAAATATATACACGAACCATTATGTCAAAGGGGTCCCTCTGGATCCATTTCACATCGATAACGCGCCCTCTTCCACCTATAGGTAGTTTGAGAGAAGTTTCTTTTGATTTGAAGTGGATACCTCAAGACCAAAAATAGCCCGTAATAATCCAGCTTCCGCGATATACGACGATTCGCTCGCTATCTGAGGCGTTAATTTACCGACTAAAATATCGCCAGTTTCTACCCAGGATCCCAACCTCACAACTCCATTTCTGTCAAATTGCGGAGTAAATGTTCTTCTAGATGTGGTATTTGTTTAGTGATTTTTTCAGCGGAGCCTTGGCTTGTCGTATCCGTCTGAATTTCATATTTTCGGATGTGAAAAGAAGTATAAATATCCTCATATACCAAACGTTCACTAATTAGTACTGCGTCTTCCAAATTGTAACCCTCCCAGGGCATATAAGCTACTAAAACGTTTTTTCCTAAAGCAAGTTCCCCGCCAACTGTAGCTGCTCCCTCCGCTAAAATTTGCCCTTTTTAATGGATTTACCCCGCGGAACCCGAGGTTTTTGGTGCATACAAGTATTTTTGTTAGAGCGCCGATGGGCAACTAAAGGAATACTTATGGTCTTCCCACTACTTGATAAAAGGATCTTGTGACTATCACTAGAAATGATCTTTCCCTCGCGTTCGGCTATAACGGAAACCCTCGAATCTAGAGCTGTTTGTCGTTCCAATCCAGTTCCAACAATGCACTTCTCGGACCGAGAAAGTGGAACTGCTTGGCGCTGCATATTAGAACTCATTAAAGCCCGATTCGCATCATTATGCTCAATAAAAGGAATGAGAGAACCTCCAATAGACAAATATTGGAAAGGAAAAATACTTCTAACATGAATCTGTTCCCATGCAATAGTCAGGAATTCTTGACGGTATCTAGCTGGAACAACCTGTTCTTCCTGAATACCCTGATTCAAGGACAAAGAATTTCCTGCTGCTATCATATAATATTCATCTCTATTTGGAGATAAATAAACTACCTGTCTCTATTTTTTATCTTTTGCTTTCTCAGATATTTCATAAAACGGACTTTCTATAGATCCCCACCAGTGATCAATTCTCGCATGAATAGCTAACGATCCGGTAAGTCCAACATTGATTCCTTCGGACGTGTCAATTGGACAAATACGCCCATAGTGACTCGGATGAATATCTCGGCTACGAAAACTTGCAGTTCTCCCCGTCAATCCTCCAGGACCCAAACAACTCACTTTTCGCCCATGAACCGTTTGTGTCAATGGATTGGTTTGATCAAAAACTTGAGCTAAGGGGTATGTGCCAAAAAGGTCTCATAAGTAGTTATTAATAAAATCGAAGTTGAAGTTGGAGTTACCAAAGTTTGTGGAGTCGGTTTCGATTGACGTATGAATACTCTACGGATAGTTTTTGAACCGCATGTTGTAAACGGCCAAGAGCCAGTCGAATTGATCTTGTAACAGATCTGCAACCGAACGAATACGTTTATTTTTCAAAGTGATTCATATCGTCATCGTCAAGTATACCCGTTCCAAATTTCATTCCAATCAAATGATCGTAGCGGCCAATACATCTCGTGGTAACAAGAATGTATTGTTCTGAGGGATATCAAGATTCAGTCTCCGATTCATATTTCGTCGACCAACTCTTCCTAATTCACATTTTTGTTGAAAAATTTCTTTTGTAAATTCCTCGCATAAGGAACGTGCTTGCTCCTCCTTTCAATTCAAAGCACGGTAACGGCTAAACAACGGTATCCCTTCCAACCAACCCTAATCGAATCTGATTCCTATCGATTTAGCTGCAACAACGGCTCCTTGCTCCTTAAAGCAAAGCAATTAAG
>JAENPR010000387.1:0-257500 GCA_018135685.1 Themeda triandra
AAGTTCTCTAACGTGCATGTTGATCGCTTTTGTATTAGTGGCCACTATAGCCCTTTTTATAGCCCCCTAGGGGACGGCAGTGTCGGTGAGGATTGTGAGAAGATGCAAGCTATGACACGGGATTTCTTTCGAGAACTTGTATACGTCGGAGAGCCTTGCTAATATGTCGGCGGTGCTAGATGCGTCCGTCAAAGATCACGCGACGGCATGAATACCTTCCGGTGTGCGCCATTCACGAGAGAAGGAGGTAAAGGCTACTTGAAGACAAGACGGTGGGGAAAAGGACTTTGCCTACCCCTTCTTGGTACTCGATTGGAGAAGAGTGCCACATCACCACTATAGGCAGTCCGAATCTAACATATTTGGTACTCTATTTATTAAGTACCTTATGTCAAGATCTTTTGACTCTTAATAGTCTTGGTCATAGATAGGAATAAAGGCTATTTCCTTCTTAGGCACCACATTCTTAGCTTAGGAAAAGCGCTTTCTTTGGCTTGATTGCGGAGGAAAGCTTTCTTGCTAATACAGTGATATCGTAGTAAAGCCAAGAGGAATCGATTTGCGGTCCATACCGGAGTAGATTTAGGAGTGACCCGTGATGGTGCCCCGTATGCAAGGACTCGGCTTTACTTAACAAGGGTTAACTGCGGGAATTCCATCATTCCCACTAGGCAATAATATGTAAACTAGGTATGGAGTATGTTTTCACGGTGTTAAGTACCCCTTCATTCAAGATCCTTTCCCAGTCTACCTTCGAGTGGCCCCCGAGCGGATAAGCCAATCTACACCTAGGATCATTGCATCACCCCTCCAACATTCGACTTTTGGCCTTTCTTGGCATCGCATCTCGTGTCGATCCTTTATTGTGAACCATAGTCCGCTTGACGACTTTACCCCATAGGGTTGTTTTGCCTAATTCCGGGAATGAGTAGCATTCTCGGGGCACTACCCTCGAGTTTAGCCTCGAGTCCATATAAAACGGTCCAATCTACGGCGGACGGCTGCAGAGATGCATGTCCCACCACTGTTTATCTACTACCTTAAAGCGGGAGCGATTTGCGGAGGGTAAAGAGTGTTGTGAGGGCTTTTATTTGCGCGTTAAGAGTACATTTTATTTATAGCACTAGAAATCGGTGCGTTAGTCCCTTCTCGAACGGCGGTTTTAGCAATTGAATCATTTGTTTCCTAATAGACTAGTACATTAGCGGGATTTGCGGGCGAGACGGATGAGGAGGCATAGAAGGAGGAATTCCATTATGTGCTAAAAGGTGCGGAATAAAGAGCTCTTAGTCCTTTCGGCGTAGAGAGCAGATCCTGTTGCAAGAAGAAGGGCAATGCCGATTGTAAGGTTAAGTATTACGTGCGTAAAAACCAGTCGAGTGACTCATTTAAGTGTTGTGCGAAAAGGTAGCCTTTTGGCAAGCGCAACCATCCGCAAACGCGACGAAAGATCAATAGGCTGTTTTTCATAAGTTGATAAAAGGAGAGAGCGACTTAAAGGAAGTAGCACGCCTTTGGAGTGGGTTTCACCATCGAGTAATGAAGATGTTAACTTATAGTACAAGCAAGAGAACTCTTAAAGAAAGAAATCTTTGCTCTATCATTGACGGATATCTTTTAGTCTATAGCCCTACCTAGGGGAACTCACACTCGCTAGAAGGCAAAAGCACTTGAAAGCTTGATAGTGAGGTAAGAAATCAAACTACTCGCTTATTCTCAATATGCTGCTCTTGAATTCAAAACTCCTCAGCTATACCCCTTTCTACATATGTATATATGAAAAGAAATGACGGCTATACAAAGGTTTATCTCGCCACTTGAGAACTCGTTTAGCCACGGCACAAGTTGGACTTATGAAACCGATCATCTTTGGACAATCAAATACTTCTTCCCTCATACTTATCTACTTCGCTTAGGCAAAAGATTTGAAAAGTATGTATGCATGTCTACATGTGCCTCCGTCTATGTTACCCCTTCCTAGGAAAGGTGATTATACGTATAGTATAAAAAACTAGAATAAAAAGAAAAAAAGAAAGAAGAAGAAGCTGGGAGTTGCGCCTACATAACGAGGGTAGCTTGCTTACCAAGCCGTCTGGCAAGCTCCTACAGTTCTCTTATTATTCTTGACTTGACTTATTAATAAGAAAACTACTCACTAACAAAATGAAAGACGATCTAGAATCTACCCAAGAAGATAGAGTCCCACATACGAGAAAAGGTCACAAATGGAGTTGAACCAAGTAACATTGCAAAGGCATAATGATAGTAGGGTCGGGATATCCCCGCCCTCTCAGGCGGACGTGAAGGGGTCTCCCTCATCCGGCTCTGCAGGGGAATCTCCACTCTTTGCTTCCCCTAATATCCTCCCTTTACCACATCATGGGGTTTACGGGAGATCCAGGAGACTCGCTCGGAAATTTGCTATACCAAACATTATTACTTAACTACAAAAGAAAGAAAAGACTATAGTAGTCACTAGAGTGACCTATAGTAGTCCGTCCATTTGCTCTTGCTTAAATCATTACTCTTCATTCTCCGTGCTCTAGCAATTGCGCTCCCTAGACCACTACCATTTAGTTAGGTAGGGACAATCAATCCATAGTTACGGGAATAACGGAATGCATGGGGATCCAAAAAATAGAAAAATGAATATTTTCTATGAAATCCTTTCTTTCCATAGATGTATACGATGCAGAGACGGTACGAGTACTCTATGAGAGGAATGCAATGGGATGGATGGTAGAGGGCTGCTGCGCCCAAAAGCGATGATTCACTTGTCCCCTTGTCTATAGGGACCTTGTGGCATACAACGCGCCACGACTCTGCGTTATAGCCGCCCCTTTCTCTCTTTCTTTTGAGCCTCGTGGACGGACGAAAGAAGGAGAAATTCTGAAAGGGCGTGAAGGCTCGCCAAGTAAACGGCAAGCCCCCACCCGTCGATCTGTGTTGCCGTAGCGTGCCCTACTTCAATAAGGTATTACCTCGCCGATTTGAAAAGGGATGGGATTGGATTCATTCACTTGCATTCCTTGCTAGCACTACAAAAAGCTCGGTCTTAACGACCCTACGGAAGAGCTGTGCGGCCTTTCCTCGGGTTCGTAGAGTCGGGTTTCCGTTTACCCACAACGGAGGAGCCGCCCCACCAACCAAAGCGAGTGGCGGCCACGGTTCATAACGCACTCTTCGCACAATAGATCCACTTTGAAGTTGACTTATTCGCTCGGCCAATCGTCGGAATGTGTATGAGATACCATAAGGGCCCAATATCTCAATAGCACCCTTGTCTAAAGCTTCGAATGAGGACTGAATATCAACGCAGAGGAACGATCGACTAGAAAGTCATTCAAAACTTGATCGAAGAACCGAGCGTTTATTGAAGAAGCTATAGAGTCGATTACAAAAGTACTAGTTTGAAAGGCTCGTTGGAATTGATCCGCTACGAGATTGACATTATACGCTAGAGAAGCACACGAAGTACTAAACGAATAGGTATTAGTTTTGTAATGGTTGGAGCGGCAAACTCGGATTCGGCAAGAATCTCATTTTTTGGTAGTACGAAGGGGAATTGGCCCAAAAATTGGATAGGGGTAAAGACGCGGCCGGGTCTTGGCCCGGCTTATTCAAGTGCCCCCGAACCGCGCAAAATGGTCGCCTATTACACGGCTCACAAACTGCGCAGGGTGGGGCTACCTATTGTTCGTGGCGGTACGTACGGCGCACGCGGGGCCTCGGTTTGCTGCGTGCATTTGTCTATGCATTTCCTACTGAGTGTAATGGAACCCGGCTCGGCTCCGCCGAGCCAAAAAAAAAACGGCCCGGAGCGAAAAGTAGAAGTATAGCCAAGGGCTTTCGTCGTCGTAAGTAAAGGACCTAACGGAAGAGCCCGTGCTCCGTGGGTACGCGAGTTTTGTTTTAAGAACACTTGGCCTTACCCCTTCGTTTTGAGCCATGTCTAGGTAGAATCGGCAAGATTGAGCAGAGGCCGCCGGGCACCGCCCGGGGGACAACCCGAGACCAACCGGAGGCTTTCTTTTCCGAAGTTTCCTCCGGGGGCCCTTAAATCGTTGAATTCATAGGCATAGGGGCGTCGGGCGGTGGTTCATTCAATGAGAAAGAAAGACGGAGGGCGGGATTCGTCGTGTCGGGCGAATTCATTCGGGAAAAAAGGGGGATTTTGAGTGAGCTATGCGAAGGGAAGGGAAAGGGAGTCGTGGGGTGGCGGGGGTCCTTTCGATCCATCCAGAAAGGTTTTTTCCTCTCTCGCCCCATCATCGTACCGATCTGCTATCGGCTCGGCCTATCTATTCATCTCTTTTTTTTACATGGATATTTTTTTCTCTCTTGTTCATAGATCTTGAAAGCGGATCAATAGAAATTTCTCAAAGGATCTATCTATAGAAAGATCTAGATCTCTATCATCATCTATCTCTATATCTAAATATGGAAGAACCCTCGGCTTGTCCCTAGGCGACGATGCCCCCGGGCGAAGGAAAGGGGCAGCCATTCTCTTTCTTTCCTCAATCGTTCCGATCATTTCTCTCATTCCCTTTTGTTTGTTTGGGGCCCGGGTTGGTTCGTTTCCTCCTCCTATCTACGCAATTCTACGTCTTCGTTCGTGATCATCTTAGGCGAAAGGATAGGTATAAATTTAGTGGAGGGGCGGGCTGTGAAAGGCGATTCCCTTTTTCCATTGAAGTAGGGGAAGGGGTGATTGATCTTTTTGAATCGAGCCCCTTCTTGGCCAAGTGGTGGTATAAGCTTCATTGCGGATGAAAAAGTCCTGTGAGCGGAGCTACAAAAGGAAGTTCAAGCTCAAGAAATCCTCTCAATAGGGATTGGGCAAGCAAGCTGTTTGTTTATTTGATCTTACCGGTTGTGAGACGGGACGTGAAGTCAACCAAGTACATGTGTGTTCATAGTGTCCCCGGCACCTTCCTCCTAGGCGAGTATGGATCTTTGGGCTAGAGTGTGGGCGAGTGCGTGGTAGATGGAACTCCTATTTACACGCTTTACCGCATTTCTTCTTGCACTTCCAACTTGAAGAGGAAGAAGCATCTCTCTTTGCATCTTCAATAGATAGGAAAAAGGATCTTGACCTATCGCTAGGTATAGAATGCACTCGTTCTTGGCAATGGTCACGGCTCGTGCTAGCCCTCTACTTCTCGGTCATTGAACTTGGCTATCCAGTTTACCCTTGCCTATCCCTTATGCCAGTCTATTTTTCAACAGAGTAAAGTACTCTCACGCCTATCTATTTATCCTCCAAACTAATAAATCAACTTCCCACTTTCTATCTCTCCTATTCCTTTCAATAGGGACAAGTCGTGTTTCTTCACCGATTTGATCCAGATTTTGACTCTTTTCTTTGCCAGTCGGTTGATCAATGCGAATTGTCAAGGTAAGTTGTTGATCAAATCCAAATTGACCATGCAACGCACCACTAACTTTCCCAAATGGGTCGACGAAAAGTGCCACCCCCGGCCAACCTCGGCTCCGCCAACTACGGCGAAAGGTTGGTCCGGCGGCCTGACCCAAGACCGGTCTCTCCACACAAGCGAACAATTTCACCATCTCACGCTATCAAGAATCAATGGGGGGATTAGAGGTGGTGATCGAAGTGACATATGAGCTTTACACTACCATACCCTATAAAATTAGGCATGTGTGAGCCCTTTGAGCCAAGGTTACAAATCCAATACTAAGAATATGGAATCCAACATTTGCATGTGGCGCACATATTCACTATTTCAATATTCGGGAACTAGCTATTCCAAAATGAACTAGGGAGAAGGGGCGGACAGCCAAGCACCACCATAGATGTACAATGTAAAGAAAACTATGTTGCTTGTAGTTAGTAAGCTTTAGCTATTGTTACATACGTAACCTCAATGATGTAATCGAAGGCATATGTGTTTTATCCTTCATGCTAGTTGGCTTCTTGAAGCTGCATGGCCGTTGGTGCATATATATATCTTTTTAATTCCATGTTCGGTTGATTATGTTGATCCTCTTTTGACATGTTTGTTCATTAACATAAACAGGATTATTGGTATTATAATAAAAGAAATAGAAGCTAATATTGCAAAGAATACGTTCCTTGCCAATTTTAGAATGAGCGCACTCCATCCCAGTTCTTTGCAAGAAATTTGTGGAGCTTGTATCTACCTTGGTAATGCAATGTTACTACTTTACTCATTTACTCAACTATTCTCCTATTTGACAATTTCAATATTTCAACTTGTTAAGACAGATGATCAATTCATGTATTGAAGGTAATGCTAACATTATGCTGGTCACCCTTGAGAAAAGAAAGAGATGCCTCAAAGTTTGATAATGTGTGGTTGTTGCTTCAAGACATGTTAGAAGTGATAACAAGAGATATGATGGTTAATGAGATCAGGTTATTCTTTGTTGAGCTCCCGAGAATTATATACATAGCTTCCATATGAATAGGCAACTAATTATTGCTACCTTTTCTAATTTTTAGAGTCAAAGTTCGGTCATGGTAACAAGGATTCGGTTCCAAGAAGACGGCTTTTTGCGGGTTACGGTACAAAGCTCGCCATTGTTTCCCCTCCTCCGGTTTTTACGCAGTGGGAAGAACAGGTTATATCAAGAAATTGTTGATTGCCTTTTATTACCAAGAGTGTGTGTTAGAGTATATTGTCTTGTATAACGATTGTGCACGAACTCTACTTGTCTACGGATTAAGCACCATAACAACTATATTGGGCCCGGTAATCAGTATTTCATCAACCATATATGTGAATTCTCATGTGGGTAGCGCCTCCTTCCCATGGAACCCGAATTGGCTGAAAATGGGTTTAGAAACTAAAAAAACACACATGTGGATGGAGATATTGAGCGATACAAGGTTGCTAAGGCGGCGCATCAACTTATAAGATAGGAATTTCTTTTAATGATAAATTAAGTCCCGTTATCAAACCGCTTACCATTCGAATGAGATATTCTAAGCGAGGCTTATCTACGGCTATCTCTACTGGTTGATTAATTCAGCAACTTTATATATAAAATGCTTTTCTACATGCCTTGATGAGCAGCTTTATATGCAGCAAGCCCTCCGGTTCATTGACCCTACTCGTCCGTCTTATGTGTGCAAGCTCCTCAAGTCTCTCTATGGGTTGAAGCAAGCATCTAAGGCCGGGTTAAAAAGGCGAGTGACTTACTTAGCGATGCATTCTCGGCCTCAAAAGAAGATTAATCCCTGCCCTATTATAGAAGTTATGGCGGGAAAAGTAACTCTATATATGCTTGTATATGTTGATGATATCATCCCGCTCGGCAACTCTCCTGATGTCATTTCTTCATGGATGGTTGCTTGACAACATTTTCAATCAAGGACCGCTTGACGGACTTCAGTCTTGATACGAGGGGCGAGCCAACCTAAGTTTACGGAGCGGAGCCAACTCGAAAGCTGTAGTGGCGCCCAACTTATTATATTTAGGGGAACGAGATTCTTGAGGCGAAAGCACGCTACTTATGTACTAGTTGTTACGGCGGCCGAGAAAGAAATATGCACTTTGGGGGTGAATCCCTTGCATCTTAGGTATCAAGCTCTGTTAGTTACGTTGGGACGGTGAAGAGTTTGTGTTTACACATCAGAGATGGGAATAGCACGCACGAGTACCTCCTATCGGTAGAGATAGGAATCTCTCTTCTCTCGAAAAACAGCCGTATAGGGACGAGGTTCGCCTGTGAATGCGAGGGGGATTTTTTTTGCTCATCCTTGTTCTTTCTCCAAATTCTTTTTTCATAACCGCCCTACAAAGAGGGTGTGTTAGAGATGCGGTTTAGCTTGCTAAAAACCAACCTTGGGTGATAGAGGGGGAGTTCTATTCGGGATGCCCAAGTGGGGTTTCAATTTCGAGAGAGCGAAGTGCCGAAGACTTCCGTATTGAGCGAGACGAAGGCACGCCGCCTTTCATTGCCGAGGAGATAAAGAAGAAAGGAGCATGTTGAAAGGGTTTTATGCCACGGATACCACCCCTATGTGCGGTTGGGGATTTGACTCCCGAATCACTATCTTTTCGGTGCCGGAAACCTTTAATCGGTAGATAAAAAACCAGAGATTCTCTCGATTCGCTCATGTGCAAAGCCCGATTCTCCTGAATTCAGCTAAACCATTCTTTTTAAGACAACCCACTTTTGGAACTTGTAATATAGCCGAAATTTTCCCTCTCATCCGTGCTTGCTTCATAATTGCAAACTCAAGTCCACTTAATGCTAAGTAAAGTCTTCCGTACAAGAAAACGGACACTATTATGACAACCATCCGCACAACATTAAGACAAGAACATGAGAAAATATGCATGACAAACCGTACGGTAACAAATATAATGCATGCTACTTGCCCTATATACGTTACCATTGAGCTAATATAAAACCCAACGGTTGTAAAATAGCACGAAAGCATTCGGAAGAAGTCAAAGCGATGACCGAGCTGCAGATATCTCTCCGTGGAGTACTTGCTCCCCATTTCCACAAGCACAAATTCCGCTTTTATGGGTCCAAAGATTCTTTCGCAAAACAATCCATCTTTTTTACGGTTTTATCGGTTTTCTAATGAAAAGTGGAGGGCCGCTTCGCCAACGACTTCCCCATTAGGTAGGATTTTTAGCCCAAGCCTTTATTTGCTAAGGGGAAACGAGTCCAATTTGAAGTTGTTTATGTTTATATTGGTCAATCATAAAATAGAAATAAGAAAAAAATTTCTATTTATTCCGATCAAACATCCCCCCTATTAACCTGGAAGTTCTTCTCGATACAAGGAAATGGTTAAGTTCTAGAGCCAAAGATCGTAGTTCTCGAACGAGCACTCGAAAAGATTACAGGCGGATCCTCGTGATTAGGCACTCTTTTTCCCAGATCGTAGCATTAAGTATTTCTTGGCGAGCTATAAGATGATCAGATTTATAAGTAAGTATCTCTTGTAAAATATGAGCAACACCAAATCCTTCTAAAGCCCAAACCTCCATTTCTCCTATTCGTTGTCCCCCTTGCTTGGCTCTTCCTCTAACGGGTTGTTGGGTAACAAGTGAGTAGGGCCCGTGAGAACGTCCATGAATTTTCTCATCAACTTGATGAATTAATTTTAAGATATAGGACTTCCCTATTAGAACGGTACATTCGAAGGGATCTCCTGTTCTTCCATCAAATATTCTGCTTTTTCCTGGTACTCGGGTTCAAATACCCATGGATTTTTTGTTTGTTTATTGGCTTCATATAATTCCGAAAACACAAGTTTTCTTGAAGCCTCTTGCTCATATCTCTCATCAAAGGGTGCTATTCTATAATGTTTCTTTAACGGATCCCCGCTAATCCGAGCGAGCTTTCAAATATTTGTCCCACATTCATTCGTGAGGGTACTCTAAGGGATTGAAGACCATATCAACAGGTGTTCCATCTTGCAAATAGGGCATATCTTGCCTAGGCAAAATTTTGGAAATGATCCCTTATTCCGTGTCTCCGGCTACTTTATCCCCAACTTTGATTTCACGTTTCGTAAAATATATACACGAACCATTATGTCAAAGGGGTCCCTACGGATCCATTTCACATCGATACTTGCGCCCTCTTCCACCTATAGGTAGTTTGAGAGAAGTTTCTTTTGATTTGAAGTGGATAGCTCAAGACCAAAAATAGCCCGTAATAATCCAGCTTCCGCGATATCGACGATTCGCTCGCTATCGAGGCGTTAATTTACCGACTAAAATATCGCGGTTTCTACCGGGATCCCAACCTCACAACTCCATTTCTGTCCAAATTGCGGAGTAAATGTTCTTCTAGATGTGGTATTTGTTTAGTGATTTTTTTCAGCGGAGCCTTGGCTTGTCGTATCCGTCTGAATTTCATATTTTCGGATGTGAAAAGAAGTATAAATATCCTCATATAACAAACGTTCACTAATTAGTACCGCGTCTTCCAAATTGTAACCCTCCCAAAGGGCATATAAGCTACTAAAACATTTTTCCTAAAGCAAGTTCCCGCCAACCGTAGCCGCTCCCTCCGCTAAAATTTGCCCTTTTTTAATGGATTTACCCCGCGGAACCCGAGGTTTTTGGTGCATACAAGTATTTTTGTTAGAGCGCCAATGGGCAACTAAAGGAATACTTATGGTCTTCCCACTACTTGATAAAAGGATCTTGTGACTATCACTAGAAATGATCTTTCCTCGTTCGGCTATAACGGAAACCCTCGAATCTAGAGCAGTTTGTCGTTCCAATCCAGTTCCAACAATGCACTTCTCGGACCGAGAAAGTGGAACCGCTTGGCGCTGCATATTAGAACTCATTAAAGCCCGATTCGCATCATTATGCTCAATAAAAGGAATGAGAGAACCTCCAATAGACAAATATTGGAAAGGAAAAATACTTCTAACATGAATCTGTTCCCATGCAATAGTCAGAATTCTTGACGTATCTAGCCGGAACAACCTTTGTTCTTCCCGAATACCCCGATTCAAGGACAAAGAATTTCCTGTCTTTGCTATCATATAATATTCATCTCTATTTGGAGATAAATAAACTACTGTCTCTATTTTTTATCTTTTGCTTTCTCGAGATATTTCATAAAACGGACTTTCTATAGATCCCACGAGTGATCAATTCTCGCATGAATAGCTAACGATCCGATAAGTCCAACATTGATTCCTTCGGACGTGTCAATTGGACAAATACGCCCATAGTGACTCGGATGAATATCTCGGCTACGAAAACTTGCGCTTCTCCCCGTCAATCCTCCAGGACCCAAACAACTCACTTTTCGCCCATGAACCGTTTGTGTCAATGGATTGGTTTGATCAAAAACTTGAGCTAAGGGGTATGTGCCAAAAAAGGTCTCATAAGTAGTTATTAATAAAATCGAAGTTGAAGTTGGAGTTACCAAAGTTTGTGGAGTCGGTTTCGATTGACGTATGAATACTCTACGGATAGTTTTTTGAACCGCATATTGTAAACGGCGAAGAGCCGGTCCGAATTGATCTTGTAACGAGATCTGCAACCGAACGAATACGTTTATTTTTCAAGTGATTCATATCGTCATCGTCAAGTATACCCGTTCCAAATTTCATTCCAATCAAATGATCGTAGCGGCCAATACATCTCGTGGTAACAAGAATGTATTGTTCGAGGGATATCAAGATTCAGTCTCCGATTCATATTTCGTCGACCAACTCTTCCTAATTCACATTTTTGTTGAAAAATTTCTTTTGTAATTCCTCGCATAAGGAACGTGCTTGCTCCTCCTTTCAATTCAAAGCACGGTAACGGCTAAACAACGGTATCCCTTCCAACCAACCCTAATCGAATCCTATTCCTATCGATTTAGCTGCATAGGCAATACGAATCAGCGTTATTACGAATAAATGACGAGCCCTCGAAAACCGAATCGGGATTATCCACTTGAAAGATGGGAAACACAAAGCAAGGTATAAGGGATGTATCGATCATTGTTTATAAATGTGTCGATTAGCTCGGTTGATAAGGATCATGATGAAATTGCAAGTACGGATGGATTGAGACCCGATCTGTTCCGATCCTTTGGCATGGGAAATCCTTCCTTTTACTCTCTCTTTTGAATGAGTCGTGGTGCGCTCATCAAGAAGGGGAAAGATGGGAAATGCTTGTCAAGCTCGGTTCTTTAAAGAATAGCATCCTCGTCTTCCTAGTTCAAAGCGCATTGGGATTCTCTAGTTGTGGTGGTATAGTGTGCTTCTAGTGATTTGGAGGGTGCCTCCCGTGGGCATGCACTTACGCGATTAAGCGGGTAGGCATCTCGGATAACTTACAAGATAATAAGCTTTCTTTTGCTCGGGAAAGTGGGTCATTTCAGATACCACAGTTTGGAGAATAATAAGAATTCTCATAGGCAAAGAAGTAAGTCAGCACTAGTCAAGTAGGAAAAAAACAAGTAGGAATAGCTAGAAGTACTTACTATAGCTATAGTAGTTGGCATGTCAAGCTCTATACATAATAGGTCTTTTCATAGCTTCGAAGGCTGGGTTAGTCACAAGTTTACTTTAAAAAGGAATAGAAAGACGGGATG
This sequence comes from Themeda triandra, assembly GCA_018135685.1. Lineage (NCBI taxonomy): Eukaryota > Viridiplantae > Streptophyta > Magnoliopsida > Poales > Poaceae > Themeda > Themeda triandra. The sequence continues at coordinate 12,064 of JAENPR010000387.1, forward strand.
GCAAGTATAGGTAATTATACTCAAGAAAGTAGAAGTAAAAACCTACAAGAAGCAATGGTATTTCAGGTTGGATATATGCAAGAAAACAACTAGTAGAAATGGTAGGGTATATGGAAGGTAGACAAGATATGCCTATTTCAAAGTTACTAGGTAAAGTAATGTAAGGGATAAGTAAAGTAAGAAGAGAAAGATAGTCAAAGTTGACATCTTGAAATCGACTCGCATGGGCCAAGTAAGTGCTTATAAAAGGAGGGTAAAGCATAAAACAATAATGAAAACTATAGGCATGTTGGATCATCTATAGTCCTAGAACATGTAGGACCTGGAAAATGAATCCGACGGCGCCAATTCCTTATATCTGTGAGTCCTACTAAAAGATACAAGTAGTTGTAATTAATATTACTTTCTTCCCCCTTTATTTGGGCACTTCGTACCATCAAAGTTACGAATAAAAGTGAGGGAACATCCCGCCCACGCTATCTCCAACGTGAGAGATCTTAAAGGGAAAGATTTGAGTTTAATATAGAAGTCAAAGTTTCGATTTAGTAAGCATCGTCGGCTAAGCCTACCTTACTTACCATACTTTGTGCATTGGCAAATGTTATTTAAAATGCTAGACCTGCGTTCTTAGAAATCTTCCCCGGTCTAGGCGGATTCGATCGATTACCTACAAAAGAACTAAGGTTTGTTGCTAGGCTCGTTAGCTCCAAATCTGAATCTTATACTCCTTAGTCAATCGGCTCGTAAACTTGAACTACAAGTTACGTAGCTTAGCCGCCTCCCAAACACGCAAGAAGTAAGAAGTGGGCTCGCTTGTTTCATTCGATTTAAGTACAGACGACCGTTACTAGAAAATCGAATCATCTTTGGACTCGCTTTGATTCTTAACAATCTTATACGCTCGCTTTTCTTAAGTTACCTTACTTACGAGACTTCGATTTGGATGTGGAGTTGTGGCATCCAAGACTTGTTTCTAGCAAGCGAGTTACATAAGAAACCGAATCTCTAAGTTCCTATGACTTTCGACTTGTTGAACCGGGTTCGTATTCATATTAATTTTGAGTTTGCTTGCCTTTCCGATTTATTCACGGGTAAATTCGGAGTTACGAAGTGGAAGGACCAAGGGCGAAGCGAAAAGAGGGCATTTGCGTTCCGGGGAGGGCATCGCGTAGGCATAGTTCCAATGGTAAGCCGATAGAGCTAGCGAAGTAGGTATACACGAGATATGCTTGTTTTTTAGTTGGTTTTGTTAGTTCATCAAGTCCAGTTTATCTTTTTGAACTAGGCCAAATTATATAACACTTTTGTACTTATATCTTCGATCCATTATTAGAGAGTAGTGCTCTTGAAGTAGGTATCAATCATATTAGAATTGAGATCTTCATGAACGAACCATCCTTGAGACAAAGGCAAATGAAAAGAAAACCAAATCACATAGAAAACAAAAGCTCAAATAGACAATACTGCTATTTGAAGTAAAGCATCTAGTGGGTGATATAAAAAATATGTGCTAATTCGAAAAGACGCAAGTAATGCAAAGGTCCACAAGCACTTTGTCATAGAAAGACTCTCATTCCGGGAAGTTGTGAGCGGAGAGCCAAAGCCCGGCTAATACCTCCTCCTATTGGGATTCTCTACTATAAAGTAAAGGAAAGGAAAGGAAAGGAAAGGAAAGGAAAGCACTCTCCGTATACACCCAAGCCTACTAAAGAACTAGCTCCCTATCTCTCTCAAGAAATTCCATACTCGAAGTTTGTTCGCTATCTGCTTTGAACCGAGATCTTACCCCTCTTATCCGTACTTGGCCCCCGACCATGCTTTTTGTCTTTGTTGTTTACCACTTGGCCCTTGTTAGTAATTATCCCACTTGGTTTGCTCGGAGCACATCTATGGGATCTTCCCAATGATGAATGAGGCTGTAGTGTCGAGGGCCCGCCCACGAGAAGCCTGGCCATGCAAGCAAGCATTTCTCGTTTTTTCTGTTAAATCATCCACTAATCAGGTGCTCTCTCTACTGAATTGGGCGAGCCAATACATATTATAAGGCTTAGGTCTTCTCGCCTATAAAGAAGAAAATGGAATCTAGAAATAGAACCATGCCATTATCAAGAAACGACTTTCCAGTATTTGATGGTTCAGACCCATGCGACTGGCTTATGAAGAGCAAATATTATGTCGGGCTTTTTCAGGTTAATGAACAATTCAAAACCAAGTTGGCCGTCCTTAACTTCACGGGTAGAGCTAGCGAATGGTATAGGAGAAGATGACTCAAGATCACCCGCCTTGGCCTTAATTCGTGAATATTGTAAAAAGGAGATTCAACAAGGGTAACAAGAGAGATCCAGTGTGGGGATTGCAACAAATCGGTACGCGAGAAGAGTACATGGACGGAGTTCGAAGCGTTACTCTTATAAAAGCCTTTATCTTCATAAAGTATTTAGTTGCATCTTTTTTTTAGTGGGCTCAAAGAAGAGATTAAGTACTTGGTTAAAGCGATGAAAGCAAAGAAGCTTAAGTGATGCTCTTTAACTTGGCCCCCGGGGAAGAAAATAGACTTTTTTCTCGATATGATAATATGAACTTCAAAATGCACGTCGAAATAAAAAAACCAAGTGGCCTTGCTCTTTCTTCAGCTTATCTTTCCCCGCCGGAGTACTCAAGTACGGGTGAAAAGGTTGAAATAACTTAAATACCTTTTCTATGGTTATATCTTAAACTTGCCTCTCTCCATGAGGCGGGGGTGGGACCATAAACGGGTTTCTCTCGAACAGCTTCATTCTCTCTTTCTACGTTGGTATGACCAATTGGAGCAAACCCATCTAACCCATTCAAAGAAAAGAATTTGCCAAAGCTAAAATGAGGCCTTTCCCTGGGTTGGCTGGGTACAGAACTTTCATTACTAACAGAAAAGTTGATGTATGTTCTCGGGTCAGGAAAAGGGCGGTAACCCACCCGGTACATGACCACCTACTACTTCATTTCCAGCATCTTGGAAAGTTTCGACCTTTCTGTTGCGTGTAACTGGAAATCTAGTGATTGAACCGGACTTCCCCTTTCTAGGAGAACTCTCTAATGGGTTCAAGGCCCTGGTTTGATCGTTGTAATGTCATCGAGTGCACAACTCAATGGGTAGAAGATAGAGCTTTCTCATATTCAGCGGTATTTTCTTGGTCTTTAGTCAGTAAATTTGATTGGAGTAGTGCACATTAAGGTTCACTGGCAGAAAGCCTATTGTGGTACTCGGTTTCCAAATCAGGGTTGTCGAACCATCGATGTTTAGAGAGAGGTCATTCTGGTCTTGAAATGCCTCCACCTTTGTTTTGTACAGCAGTGGGCAAAGCTCAGAATTATCATAGGTAGGTTGGTGGATAAAGCTTGTGTTTTCACCCCTAGAGCTTTGCTCATGAATGCTATGGCTCTTTCCCCTTTGCTTGCCCTCGTTCTAGCTAGCCCAAAAAAAGGACAGGACCCACAGGGCAATAAATAGTAGATCATGTCCTAACCAACCAACATAACATAAATAAAGAATAAAGCGGTCGAGAAGTGATCGAAGCATCGGTGAAATGAATCTACCCACTTAACACACGCGATTTAGAGATTGCATCTTAGCCGCTAAAAACTTCCCAATCAAACGCTCCGCGCCTGGCTAGCAATCTCACCGGTGAAGTTAGAGCTCTATAACAAGCGATGAGGTTGCTAGGAACGGATCAAAGGCAGTATTAAACGTTCCCACCTGCAACTACGAAATAGGCTAGATGACCAGAAATTGAAGATGAAATAGCTGGTCCAGCAATTACATTTCTTAGGTCTGGCACCACATTGCTTTAGAGTAAGATAAGGAGCCTGCCTAACGTTCCATAAGAGGAAAGGCATCTAAACAAACAACACATACATAGGATGCAATTCCATAGAGGAAAATCAAATACTTAATAAGTGAAATCGAAAAAGAAAACAGTAAGCGTGAAATCTACAAAGTAAGAAAAGTAAGTCGGTTCACTCTCTTACAGGCTAGGATTTCTACTATTTAATTAATTAAGTGAGTTCGTTTGCGAATTCCGTTTTCTCTTTTAGGGTATTAAGCTCTGCTATTTCATCCTTTTTTATCAGCTCGAGTAAGCTTTACTTTCTCTTCCCCTTGGTACAAAAGAAAAGTAAGCGACTACCTTTCCGGATATTTAGTAGAGTGAGTTGTGGAGCCGGGGAAGAGCTAAGATAAAAAGCACGTTAGGGCGATCTAGTTTCTTTTTCTTTTTGGGTATGAAAGTCCGCCAAGAAAGGGAAGATCGCGATATCGTCTTTCTTTTTTGTTTGAGTTGCCTATCGGATCAACCGTATGAGCGTTGCAGCACGAAGTGTTGAAGAGTGACCTCTTTCATATGATTCCCAAAGCAGATTTCACTCTTCGAGCACGATCTAGTATCAATGATGTTTGTTGAAAGGCGGGCTCGCCCGAGAGCTAGCTTTGAAAGGGGAAACGATTAGTCACGGCTTTCTCGGCTTGGCTTACTTGCTTGATGGAAAGCGTTTTCCCGCGGCTACTATGAATATTTGGATTGTTGAAATTGAACTAGCCCTGCACCTTGACATAAAAAGATGAAAAGAATTCGGAATGAAATTGGATGAAAAAGCGAGAGTTTTGCCATTGAATGGATCTAAGCTTCGAACTCCTACTCTTCTCTAATTTGCAAGCTGCGCCCTCAACTCCTTCGGTGAACTCAATATTCTATGAGGTATTCGAAATACGTGATAGGGAGGGGTCTCCTTTGGTATAAGTAAGGGGTGAAAGCAAACTAGGCTCAGGGCTTGTTTGTCAGCTCGCATGAAAGGGAGTATCTTTTGATAGTTAGTCGCTGCTCTTTCTAGTCGCTGCTCTTTCTATGGCAGTGGTTGATCCTCTCGTCGTGGGTCGGTTTAGTCATTAGCTCGAGAGGACAGGGGAGAGATAGGAGACAATCTATGTAACCTTAGCCTACCCCAATAGTAAGTATCGGAAAAAGGACTCCTTCTCGAAAGAGATGGCGATCATCGCATTATCTACTTGATTATGATATTGATTTTTATCCAACGGATAATGCAAATCGAGGGCTCGCCCGCCTATAAATGAAATAAATTCAAGTGAAAGTTCGATCTGGCGGTAGAGCGAGAGCGCTAGTTTAGAAGGAAAAGAAAAAGGGCGCCTCGGTGGTAAGTTAGGTCATTCCTTTCCGGCTATCGGAAAGAGTATGATCGAGGGTCCCATAGGGCAAAGGGAAGGTGCTCCCCGACCTACTACCCTCGGAGAGATTCCTACGGTTGCAATGGTGAGTTGTGAACTTTGTAGAGCTTCGTTCTAGTTCCATCATTTTTTACGCATTCTCTCTAAAGTGCTAGTTTCCTCTATTTCGAATATCGAGTAACACGGGAATTATAAGCGGGAATCCGCTCCCCCGCTTGCTTATATTGTGCATTTACCGAATTTCTGTCATAGATAGTCTAGTGAAGCTAGCTTACTAATGCCAAGAACTACTACTCACCAAAACCTATCCTTACTAATACACGGCTATATGATATTCTTATTTATTATTCTATTTCTATATTGACTCATATTCTAGTTTCATAAAGCTATACTTTAGAGAAGGAAAGAGAGATTCTAGGACCACTTGCCCATAAGAATAAGACCGAACTTAACTACCTGTAATCTGTCCCAACTGCCCATGTGTACTAACCCCAGAAATCACTTTCCCTCTTTGCTACGTTGAAATGAAAATGCCCGCCTCCAATCCGCTTAGTTAGACCAGACTCTCGGACATATGATTGTTGAGTTAGCCAAGTGAGGGGTTCGTTCGGCCCCGTCAATAAAGCTATTCTCGGTATAGAATAAGAAGAGCTCCAATTAGGGGGGCGCAATAAGGAAGGTAATCGATTGACGAGACCCACCGGAACTTCAACTTTCGGTCTTCTATACGTTACGCTGGAAACATGTTAGGTCGTGTCTTAACATTCCGTTCTAAGAAAGATTCCACCTCTCCTCGACTACCGAGAACCGGCCTTCTTTCTCCGGCTAGAGGAGAGAGGTTTCTTTCATGTTATATTCCAAAATTGAATACCCTCATGTCTTTACTATGTGTACAAATCCGGCACTTAAAGCGCCCTCCCCAGGGAATGAATGCACGTCCAATTAGAAACTCCCCTCCCTACGTGGGACCTATCTTCCTAATGCCTTGCTTCAACTACTACTTAGAGTTCTCCAACGGACCGTAGATATGGTATCTAGTTTGCTTTGAATAAATCAAGTTGTAAGAAAGTGATCTATCTCATAGTTCTCCATACCCAAAACCATTTATTTCACACGCAAAGACGAGTACGACAAGAGGAGAGGAGTAGTACAAAAGACCCATATCATAGAAGAGTGAGACCTCCATAAACTCTTACCTTTCCCAATAGACACATGACCTAGCCTAGCCCCCACCACCCTATTTCCTGTACCCACGTTCTTTCAATGCCAATACTTGCTACTCATACATATGAGACGGAGAAAAATGGGCGAGAAAAAACATATCTACTTTGTAACGATTCTAGTTTTATTAGACTCCTTACAAGCCCTATTTTTGACAAGTCATAGAGTCATCCGCCCCGTTTTCCTCCTATGCTTCTCTATTCCTATCAATAAGCCCTTATCCTATCAAGAAGAACTCTCTCCCGCGCTCGGCTTTGCTAGCTTCGTTCTCCTTACCATAAAGTCTATTTATTATTGGATCCGACTGTGAGAAACCAATCGGAGTTCCTACATTGGTATTACTAGTTGAGCCTATATGAGCGTACGTTGGATACGGTGCAGTTATATAAGCTAAGAAAGAGCTGCTTATAAAACCTTATAATATGCGATCGGTGGCTAGGTCATTGGTGCTTCGCTTTTCTTGCCTCCAACCATGCGGTACAAGCTCGATATCTTTAGATTGAGCTAAGTGATATCGCTAGGCAACCTTGATTCCAACCTAGATCAGTCCTAGAAGTTCGTTGCTCGATACCGAATCACGGAAGAAGAAGAAAAAGCCATTTAAAGACCTAAATATTCAGTTATATCTTATAGCGATCGGTGGAAAAATGATCATCGGTTCGCGGATTCACTGTTCTTCGCTTGAATGGAATTCTTCTTACGCCTAGCTTTTGGTTCTCTTTTAGGATCGTCACGTTATACGTTACTCTTTCGTGCCGTAGTTACTCACTTTGGGGATGAAAGCCAAGAACTAAACGATCAAGAAAGAGGCAAATGAGAAAGAAGAAGGAGCGGGTTTCGTGTCCACTAAGAAAGCGAGCAGTCCCGTCTAGCATCTCTATATCTTATTGAGTGGAATAAAAACACATTATCGAAAGAGTTCTTTCGAGAAATTATGATTCGAACGAAAGTGGTCGGTTGTTCTATTTGAATCGAGCCGCGGAATCAAGCATCTACCCAATCCTCGTCGTACAATGAAGGCTTTAAACCAAATAAGTTAGAGCATCCAAGGCAGCGGTGAAACAAGAAATTACCGAGCGAGCACCAGTGGAAGAGGCTTGGGAATATGCTGAAAGATGGAAATGAAGAGAAGAGGTAAGAGGAAATTATACAGGCTTGCCTACAATCCCTTTCCTTGTCGGAAAAGCAATTTCACCCCTAACTTAAGATGCTTACCTACCACTACTACCGGGCTGGAGGCAATGGCTTTAGGATATGCCCCGACCGAGCTTCACTACACCGACCTTTCTTCGGTCTCACGAATTGGATTTGAACCAATATCCCTCTATCTTGGGAAACTATCCTTTTAGTAGATCGTGATTTGTGAGGATGAAGTCAAAAGAGAGGTCCCTCTCATTCAATATCAATAGTTGACCTCCCGGAAATATCAACAATGCCCGTCCACTATATATATGCAAATCCGTTCTTCCGCGTCTTTCTTGGTCTTAAGTACGGCTCTTCCTCGCAAGGACTTCTACCATCCCTCTTTTCTAAATTGTTGTCAAAAAGCGTCGACCGAATGAAGTAGGCTCCGCGATCTTCAACCAAAATAAAGTGACCAAAAGACACAATTGCATCGGTCCAATGAGACATGGAAGCACTAGTAGATATTGAAAGAAATACTATTGATCGGTATTATTGTTGTAGTTCTTTGTTCCTATCGTCGATGAAAGTACAACCACCCATTTTCCACACTTTTTCATATCTTAAGTCGCGAATTACCCGCGGCGAGGAAGAGAGATTAGAACTCCGGGATTGACGAAGTGTTTCTTCTCCTTGCTAATTGCCTACTCAACATTGGTGTGTTTCACATTCCACTCTATCTAGCCAAATATCATAGCTAGTCCAATGCATTTCCTCGTCGTAGTGAAGTGAGGGAAGGAATTATGCCCTAGCCCCAAACAACGGTACTAGTTTTGACCGACCTATTACGAGCCAAAAGTTGTACACACAAGAGTGAAGTCGGGCGAAATCCCTACTACTTGGTATTTGGAGAATATCCTAATAAGTTTAGCTTATTTCCTTGCTTTGTCAAAATACCCTATTTTACATGGATTGACCTGGTAACCTACCTCTACTTTGTAATTTCCATATCTTTAGGAAAGACCGGATCGAGAACATGAATTTCTGGGCTTACTTAGAAGATGTTGATCGAAGTACTCTATATCCCTCTTATGGGGCTAAGCCCGCTATCAGTCTGTGAGCTGGAATCAATATTTGCAATTGTATCTAATAGAATTTATTTGAAGGCTTTCCTTGGAAAAACCTACGCCCACCATAAAAAAAAGTATCCCTTTCTCTTTCTCTTTTCGGGAGCGAGCTTCCAAAATCAAATCAAATCAAATAGTTACTCTATGATGATGACTAGATTGAGTTCCAACGATATGAAGGATATAAATATGCTATTTGCTACTATTCCATCTATTTGTGCATCAAGTCCGAAGAAGATCTCAATCTATAATGAAGAAATGATAGTAGCTCGTTGTTTTATAGGCTTTCTCATATTCGGTCGGAAGAGTTTAGGTAAGACTTTCAAAGAAACTCTCGACGGGAGAATCGAGTCTATTCGGGAAGAATTGCTTGCAATTCTTCAATCCTAACTAAGTCATTCGGAGGAATCCAATGAACAACAACGGTTACTTAGGGTCGGCTTGCGAATTTGCAGCACCGTAGTCGAATCATTACCAACGCATTTGTGCGCCTAAGTGCGAAAAGACGGTGCAAGCTTTGTTATGCCGAAACCTAAATGTAAAGTCAGCAACACTTCTAAATGCCACTTCTTCCCGTCGCATCCGTCTTCGGAAGATATAATCACGGGTTTTCACTTTTCGGTGAGTGAAAGATTTGTATCCGGGTCTACGGTAGAAGCTTCTACCGTAGAACAAATTCGAGGAGAGGCCTTCGTACCCATAGACCTAATTCGAGAAGGCTTGATAGTCCTAAGAAAGGTGAGGGTGGGGGGTTCTATTTTGGAAGAATAAGGAAGAGGATTTGAATTTCATGTTCGAATTTGTTTTCGTTGGAAAAACCAACGCCCACCCCTATCTCAAAGTCTCCTTTCTCTTTTGGGATTGGGAGAGATCTTCCAAATCTTACCGTATTGCGCTATGATGATGATGACTAGATTGAGTTCCAACGATATGAAGGTAAGAAATCGAATATTGGCTAATATGAAAATCAAACCCACTCGTAGGTTTTTAACGATGCCCCCATGACCACTCGTCCCAATAAGTAGTCATGAAAGTAATTGTGGGGTCCAAATTTTGTTGAAAATTAGCCGTTATTTGAACGAAACCGGGAGGATTCTGCCGTCTTACAATGCTCACCGGGATTTCCGAGCGAAGTACTCGGCCCCGAATCCACGAATGGCGAAACCTATAGCGGCATCTGGCGGATATTAATGCTCACGGGATTGAGAATACTCCTTTAGGACGGGATATAAGGGATCGTACGCGATTGGGAAAGGACCGGCTCGGTCTTAATTCCTAGCCCATTGGAGCAATTTTCCATTCACCCAATTCTAATTCTATTCTTGTCTATGCTACTAACTCTCGGTTTGGTCCTACTAATTCTTCGTTCATTAGAATGTCGATTCCTCACAATCGCTCTTTGTGATCTTTGCGGAACCATGGCAATTAGGATCTCAAGACGCAGCAACACCTATGATGCAAGGAATCATTGACTTACATCACGATATCTTTTTCTTCCTCATTCTGATTTTGGTTTTCGTATCCACGAGATGTTGGTTCGCGCTTTATGGCATTTCAACGAGCAAACTAATCCAATCCCGCAAAGGATTGTTCATGGAACTACTATCGAAATTATTCGGACCATTTTTCCTAGTGTCATTCCATTGTTCATTGCTATACCATCGTTTGCTCTGTTATACTCAATGGACGGGGTATTAGTAGATCCGGCCATTACTATCAAAGCTATTGGACATCAATGGTATCGGAGTGCGCCTCTTAACGAGGGTGATTTAAGTGCAACGAAATGTACCGGTGGTTTGCGAAGCATCCGGCTTACCGGTCATCTCCCATTCCGTCGTCGAGAGACTAAAAGAACTATAGCATGCGAGAAACGGGGAGTTGAGAAGACCTATACCCCGAAATGCTCCCAAAGCATAGGAGCCTATGGTTCCATTCTTGTTATTGCTTTGGAGGTACACATACCTCTTCTCGGTGTGGTGGAGCGATATACGAAAAATAGATGCTAAGCCTGCAATGTCCGATAACGGGGCTTCGTAGTGAATCTATCGGCACCATAGCGGTGGCATACAACTTTGGACCTAAGGGCCGGCCCCGTTACCTTTCGGAATGGGGGATCCCGTTGGCAACAACCACGGTAGTAGTTGCGGAACTCTTGGGCCAAGAGAGGACAACCTGTTGTTCCCTGCTCCTCCTTCTTCGCTTCGGGGACGGAGGTCCTACGGTAGGTAAGAGCACGCACAAGCACTTGACCGAAGGGGACCGGCGCTTCTACTCCTCCACCGAGGAGCCGTTCTTGCGAGAAGCAAGGGATGTCGTGAACGGTGGGAGGTCAAAGAAAGAGAATTGACCTCGAATACGGTGATCCTATGATCTAGATAGACTCCGTCCTTTTAGATAAGGGTGACTCAAGAGGGGGTGGGAATTCGAGGTCTCATGACGAGTTTTTTTTTTTTTGTGGACAAACATACTTTCCGGTCGGGCCTATGGAGGATCCTTTTAGATCTACGGGCCGGCCGTTCACATGAGCATAGGGAATCTATACTCGAGCCTTCGACTTGGCCTGACGGGATAGGATAGATGAGGAATCACTCTTGATCTGATTTATTGGGGCCTACAACTTCGCCAAAGCCGACTAGCATCCCTTTCCACCGCGCATTTTTAGAACAAAGAAGACTACTAAAGGATCGAATTCGCTTTCCATGGTGAACTCGGCCGTCCCATACCTTCATTTTTCTCATGTGTGTTGAACATTGTCTTCCTCGGTTCGGCTTCACCGATGTAGGTAGGGTGGGCGAGAAAGGGTCCCCTCTTGCCTATTAGTAAGCGGGCCTTCGATTCCACCGGGGTCTTACGGTCTCATAGAGGGGGGAGAACTACCTAACTAAAGAAGAATAGCGCTCTTTAAAAATAAGAGTAGGCGTGGAGAGCTTTTTGCGGGGAAACTTGCAAGTCAAGTTTGGGGGAGGCGGGCGTCGACCCAACCTTATGAGTATTCGGACTATAACAGTTCCGATGAACAGTCACTCACTTTTGACGGTTATACGATTCCGAGAAGATGATCCTAAGTGGGTCAATCACGTTTATTAGAAGTTGACAATAGAGTGGTTGTACCAGCCAAAACTCATCTACGTATGATTGTAACACCCGCCGATGTACCTCATAGTTGGGCTGTACCTTCCTCAAGTGTCAAATGTGATGTGCACAGTCGTTCAAATCTTACCTCCATCTCGGTACAACGAGAAGGAGTTTACTATGGTCGGTGCGGTGAGATTTGTGGAACTAATCATGCCTTTACGCCTATCATCGTAGAAGCGGTGACTTTGAAAGATTATGCGGATTGGGTATCCAATCAATTAATCCTCCAAACCAACTAAACCGGGAAAGCGAAGCGGAAATGCCATTCTCGGGTGAGGGAAGGGGGAAGCTCCGGGAAGGCTTCGCTCGCTCGCTCAAAAAGCTCTAACGCTCGTTTACGAGTGGAGTGCATAAGCCCTTATTGAAGTAGGGCGAGGCCTTACTACACGAGCTCGTAAGTCAAGCACGGAACGAGCCTTGTCTACGAAGCTTCGCTTCATCATCTTGCTTGCTTACGCGAAGCTTAACGCACTATAACATAGGCATGCATGATGGTAGGAAGACTCCTTTTAAGGCCGACCACTACATAGGAGCGATAGGAAGCCAAGCCGTCAAAGGAAGGCGAGCAGCCCTTATTGCAATAGCAAACGGCCTACTTATAGCCCTATTTATACCCTTTCTCGAGGACGGGCCTTACAAGCTCAATAAATTGCAATTCTTCACCTTTTCCTCAGACAGTGGGAATTCATTTTCTTACTTGATTGACATTGACAGATATGTGTACCACACCGAACAAGCAATATGTCATATGCTTGATGTACCGACCAAGCTTGCTCTTTTTTCTCCGTTCCCTTATCCTTAGCGCTAAAGTAAAAAGAAAATGCAAGAGAGTTTGTATTTGCAAATGAAAATGAATATGGATCTAAAAAAATTATATAATCAATCGGTAAATAAGAATTTTCATAATATAAAAAATATCCTTCGCCCCTTATGGTATTCGTTTATAATCTTGTTGACCCTACTCGCTTACTCCTATTTTCCGCTTTCTTTTCGATGAATTCATTCTATTCTAACTTTCTTGAAAGAATGGGGTTCTCTCAGGGGGGGCTCACCCTCTCTTCCTTTTGAGAAAGATGGGGTGGGAGTCTCGCCTTGGTGATTCTTTCTCTCTTGGGGGTCTTCTTCGGTAGCGAATCCGCTCTCATAAATGGGATGAATTCTTCCGGGTCGGCTTCGGGATCCGCCCGAGAGTTGGCAAAAGTACCTCAACTTATCGGAGGAAAATGCCGCGTCCGAACCATCCACAAGCCACACCCCGCCGAACCCTAAACCTGAAGCACCATCCATTTCGTTCTTGCGAGAACGAATCAAAAATGTTATTCGCTTATGCCGGCGTATACGAAAATAAAAAATCCTAAAAAGGATTAACGAAGATCTTCACCTTGAACGCGAGCGCCGAGAAGCGGGTAAAAATCGCCCGGGTCCTCGATAACATTAAGCTGGAAAAGGGTTTTATACCTATACGGGGGAACCTAAGATAAAGCCCATATCGACTTAACGATTACGGTCCACGATTGGGATCGCGCACGAAAAGGCTAAACACAGCCTTTTTCTTGTCCTCGGGACAGCGGGCTAGTCCGTGCTGTTTTTTTTGAGTTGGGGTACACAATCTTCCTTGTGACGCCAAACCAGATTTCCGTTTTTAGGGAGAAGGTGTAGTCTTTTTGAACGGTGGTATCGTCAAGAAGAACGAGGCCCGCCCATTTCGGGGCGGGGGGAGGAGAAGTGGGGTTGTGGGTCTCCTTTCATTTCATACAACCCGATGGATTCGATGCTTCTTTTTGGCTACCTTTTATATGACTCGACTATTCTTTGTTAATAGATACCGCTTGCTTCTTGCTTAATCGGCAACCTTTATAAGATCTCCACCTTCAAGCTTGAGTACAAGCAGCTCGGCTCTTTCAAAAGGGGAATTCCGGTCCCTCCCTATCCTTCATGTGCTCTTTCAAGATCACCCTCGGCCAAGCAGTTAGGTCTTAGAGAAGGAAGCGATTTACCTAAGTAAGTAGCCAACTTCCGATAATCATTCCTAGCTTTGCGCTAGATTCGATATGGTGATACACATTTTTCAAATAACAAGGGATAATAGCTCTTCTTAAGAGAATGGCTGCTTTGGGGGAGTTCTCTTTCCCTCTAACCTCTAACTCGAAATTGAATAAGAGAAGACAAAGCTACGCATTCACTCGTAGCACTCGTTAGGCCCCCCATGAATATGCATGGAGCCATGCGCATGATTCCAAGAGCGGCGAAACTAAATAAGAATAACCGGTAATGTCATGAATGAATGAAGCAAGCACTTTTAGATGGTATCGATCGAGCCAATCCACCTGTTCTTTCCGATTATCGTCACTTAAATGAAATCCCACTAGCTGAAATAGAATCCGTCAAGTAAGAGATAAGCCGAGAGATCCGAGATCATTAGAATACGTTACCGGTCCAAGATGGGCCTCATCGCGCAAAATAGTATGTTATTCCTATCACTAGGAGTAGTAGCGCTAGCGTTGAAGGAGAAAGTAGCTAAGCGCTAAGAAGCTATCTAGAGAGTTTCCAGTGAGGGAAATTGGCTTCGATTGTTCTTAGTTTCGACTCGTTGTCTTCGACCACTTTTCTTCTTTTCTTCTTCCCGAGGGTTGCTTGCTTCCATTCGGGTAGCTATTCTTTGAGAAATGGACGAAAAAGGAAAGGGTATATGTTTATCCTTGAAGGAGGCTCAATATCTTGGTGCAAAAGTAAGAAAGAAGATTGTTTCTCTTTGTCTACCATTAAATCTGAATATATAGCATGCACGGCTGCGTTAGTTCAAGAAGCAATATGGCTGAGAAATTCTCTTCTCTGTCTTGATGTGACTAAGCATGCATATGAGACAACCGTGATCTTGTGAGAACACGGCTGCCATTCTTTTCTTCTCGACAAATATCATACCATGGGCTGTACAAAGAACTGACCATGATCTCTTGCTAGGGGAAGGTATGTATCGGGACAAGATGGTTGGTGAGGTGGGCACAAACACTTTTCATTCCAATCCCTATTGTTGTGGTTGGACCGAGACTACATGCCAAGACCCTTTATTCCAAGGGGAGACCTTGTGCCTATGGCCTCTCCTTCTTAACGCTTACCGTGGTCTTGACTATCTCATCGAAGAGTGGTCTAGTCATGCCTCGGATTCTTGCTTGAGCCGGAAAGAGTGGCGAAGCCGACTCACAAGCAAGCGGACAAGCATCGTTCTAAACACCATTCTCGAATCCATCCTTGCAATACCTCGCTCTAACAACTTTATCTCGGAGATAGTCCTACTTTCTTTAATTCATTCCTATTTCCTCTCCTGTACTTATATTTCTCTTGCACCGGCGACAGTTTGTAATCAATTTCTACTAGGGAGCGTGAACTTTATCTCATCCAGTGAATGAGTTACCTGAAGATTGATGGCATATAAAATGCCCTAATTCAATATAAAATCTGTTATTTCACTTTCAAAATGCCCCGTTCGCACTTGCTTGAGTGAGGCGCAAGCCGTTTTCTTGCTAGGCAAGATAGGTCAACGGATAGCTTGTTGGTTGATACGGGACCCCTTCTCAACTTCATGTGTTTTGTAAGCGCCATAAAGCAAGGCCATAGTCCAACATTCCATCCTTTTCCACCGCTGTATTGGCTTCTCGCTTCTCGGTCAAAAAGAACTTGCTTCTTTCTCAAATCGGGAACCGTTGACCTTAGTGTTCCGTTCGGGCAACTTCAATACCCGCCTCGGAGAGGATGTGTACGTATTGGTCCCCAACCATGCCTTTTGTGCGCCTAACTTGACTCTCGCAGCCTAAAAGTAGCCTCAAAGCGGTGGACGAAAGATACCAATGTTAGAGTCGGTTAGCCATCATATCTTGGATTCGATTTCCCAGCCCAAGACTCCCATCTCGGTTATTACTCGGGACATGAATTCACTTTCAAACAACTTGATTGCCTACTATACTATAACAAACAGGTTTTTCCGCGAGGAGTTGAGAATAGATTTGATTTTATATTTGAGCCATTGCTTAGCGCACCGTGAACCGATGAAAAGAGCGTTTGAGTTCTCGTTCGCTCGAGTATACATGTTGCTATTATTCCGAACCTGCCTCGGGCCCTTGGGATGGGGAACGAATATAGAACCTGGCCAAAGCAAGGGAATCAATGGCCATTCCTAACAAGCTTCTTTCTTGCTTGACTCCATTAACTCGTTTCCAGTTTCTAAAAAAGAGCAGTTCCCAAGATAGGCACATCGAGATCAAGATGCTGCCGATAGAGAGACAAGTTCTCGACTCCAAGTCTCACCTCTATCTCCAAGAGATCACTCAGCAGCATTATGGTTTACCTTCGCAGCAGCTATTCCTTCCATTTCTGAGCGGTCTAATAATGTCTTCGCTGGTTTCTCATAAGCGTATCTTCTCCCACCCAGCTCGATTCAGCTAAAGCCCACCTTCTTTTTGTAGGATTTCTATTTGTTTCTGTTAGATCTGGCTCGATCCCTTGAATCCACTTATCACTAGCTATCGCAAGATAGGCATGCAGGAGACCTACGCTACGCAAGCCATTTTTTCGCAAGGTACGAGGAGAAGTATGACGGCTTGAATTGGCGGTACTAGTTCTCGAAAAGAAAAAGGCTCATCCGGCTAAGAAGAGATACTGCACTTTATCAAAAATACGTAGGTAGGGTCGATGCTCTTTCTTTAACTCACGATCGTGCCTCGTCTAACTCATATGCCTCCTGCTTTATGGTTGATTGAATGAATCTTGTCCGGTAGACTTTATATACTGAGTTTTTGCCTTGATGTGGGCGAAAGGAAAGCGCGCACGATAGCGAGAGCAGGGATGAAATGCACTTTAGTTATTACCTTTTCCAATAGTCATATGGTCCTTATTTTCTGACTGGAATACGGTGTTACAGGAACCTAGTGTTGTCCTCGGATCAGCCCACGGAAGCGGTGGTAAGAAAACCAAGTCCTTACTTAAGTTAAAGATCTTGTGTGAAGAAGCTCTCATTCTCTAATAGAAGGATTTTATTGTCTTAGAAGATGCAGATAGGCTGATAGCTGGACTATTAGGTATTGCATGATTGATATAACCCTGGCATTTCTCATTAAAGTCCGCATCTTGGCTTGGAGGATGTACCGGTAGGCTCTTGTCATTTGTCATTTGCCAATCTTGGACATTTGGTGAAGGCCGGATGGGGATAGCGCTCACCGATACTTGGACTCGAAGGGGACCAGGTCGTGTCTCAATATCTTCAGTAGAGTCATTATATGATATATGTCTTTCTTTATAGATTTGGAAATCCGTGTATCAATTGTCCCCGGCTCTCCCTTTTGATAGCCAAGAACAAGACATACGTGAAAACACTTCACACGAGCTCGGCCGTAAACAATTCCCTCGGCTGGATATTGACATGGAAGCATTTAGATTAGGCTTAGCACTAAAGAACAAAGAATCAAATATGGCACTCCCATAGACAGGGAAAGGCTTCAACTAGAAGGGAGAAGAAAGGGAATTTGCTACACTCTTAGTAGTTTGCTACACTCTTAGTAGAAGGCCACGATATTGAGTTGTGTGAAGAACTCCCTCTATCAGCTCCCCCTCCCCATCGTCTCCTTCTTCACTTCCCCGGAACATCGGGATTCTTCAATCCTTCTATCCGGCCTCCGTACCCGTAGTGGAGTGCCTTGCTACTTTCAATATGAAAAGGAAGATGAGATGGCGGGATTGAAATAAACTCGGATCTTTGGTTATTGATCTTGGTGGCATTTCAGCTTCTCTTCTCCTTTCGGGGCCTATCCTGGAAAAATGTTTCAAGGTTACGCTCTCTTGGGTGATGACATTGTCATTGCAGACCCAAATGTTAGTATGTTCTACAATGCGGCTATGAGCATGCTTGGGGTTTCGGTTTCACCACCGAAACCTTTTGAATCTCATAGTGGCTATTGTGAATTTGCTAGACAATTTTGGGCTAAGGGATGCCGTATTAACTTGTCTCCGGTTTTCCGAAAGATTGCTTATCCCATGCTTTGAGCGCTAGTTTGGTGTTCTTCGGTTTATTCTTTTTGAAGAAACATTGGATTTCTCATGGCCGGGAGCTTTCTTCACTACATCAATAGGGGTGGGCACATGCGAAAGTACTTTCATGGCTTTGGTCCAGAGCCGACAGCCGGAATAAGACGAGGATCGGGGCATGATAAGCTGCGGCCGGCGTAAGATATTCCGCACAGGAAGCATGAAGCTTTTGGATCCACTCGGGATTAACTAAGGCTCGATCTAGTACCGATGATGCGTCCGGCCCCACCGGATTGATTGCTCCAATAGAGTATGTGCCCCGAGGAACGAAGATCGGTCAGGTTCGCATTCCGGTGTCAAGAAAAAAAAGGCTGGGCTCTGTTAAAAAGGAACTATACCTCCCATTTTCGACGGTTCGACGGTATGAAAATCACCCGCTGCGAGCCATGGTCCTTGTATGCTAAGGCGGAGATTAATTAATTGCTGCCACACGGGCGCCTATCTGTAGACGAGATTGGATCGATAAATCTAAAAAAAACTTGTAAAGCTTTGCAAGGTCCGTCCCCTTCTCGAACGACGGCAAGTCGGCACCGGGTAAAATTCTCCAATTACGGTAATATTTATCCTTTAGGAGCTATATTATCCCTCTAGGGGAGCTAGTATAGTTGGCCATAAGGTCACACCCCTTCTTCATTCATCCATTTAGGTCAGAATGGATCCGGGGAACCGGCTCGGGAACAGCCACGAAAAACGTAGTAAGAGAGTCCAATCTACGAAATATAGCATTTTATCTCCTAACCTAAGTAGTAAACCTAAGTAGTAGTAGTAGAAGGCTTAGTATCGACTTGATCCAATAGAGTAAGAACACACAAGTAGATCCAGATTCCACACCTTCTTGTGGGTGGGGAGAAGCGCTCTGCGAAGCGGGGCGTTGTGTGATTATGGAGGAACCTGTAGTACTCGCCCCAAAATGCAAGCCGGGATAGATACTTAAAGAAAGGGGAGCGGTGGGCCTTCAAAAAGGAGCGAGGAGTGATGGGCAACCTTAGTCTATATGTTGCTCGTGAGCCGCCAAGTACCAGTCTCGCAATAAGCGATGCGGCGTTAAAGGATCGGTCCTTCACTTGCGGATCGTTCGCGAGTCGAAATCGCTCTCTTGCCACGCCTTTGACTCACGAACTCGAGTCGGACTCATTCACTGCTGACTTTTGAGTTTTGAGGATCGTTCGTTCTTCACTCTCTTGCTATTACCCGCAGGGAGCGCAGCAACCGACGGTGCATATTATCATATAGAAAGAAGCGAAGCGAAGCGTAGCGATTCGTACTACCGGAAAAGTGTGCTAGGCAATAGAGTCAGCTTACGGGGTGGGGCGCAAGTAAGCGTAGCGAATCACATAGAGTTGCCCCTACCTGCCAGCGCGCAGATAGATAGGGCGGGCGAGCGCGGGGATGGATGTACGAGCGGTTGAAAGAGTCGGTCTTGAAAACCGAAGTATTGATAGGAATACCGGGGGTTCGAATCCCTCTCCATCCGCGAGGGCATAAGTTCTCTCTTGCCTTATCTATAGATAAGAACGAATCTCCTCGACTCGACGGATATGATGGATGGAATGGGTAGAAGGTTTAGGTTATTGTGTGTTGATTTAGTTAGGACTTTGTCTCCCTTTCGTTATCTTCCGCCCGGGGGATGACTGTGGGAGGGAGCTAAGTCGAAGATCTCGGTGTCGCCGTGAGTGGTTGATAAACAGCGATTGCTTTGTTTGATTTAGGGAGTCCTAACCTGTGAAGCTTAACAGACAAAGAAAACGATAGAGACTTCGGGTATAGGGTGACGACCTTAATGAATCAAGTATTCGGGTGGCGAGTTATTAGCTACATAAGCGCTCAAATTCCCGAATACTTATTGCCCTGGCTTCTATGATCAACCCCGGCACATTTAGGTTTTGATCTCGAGGCTATCCGGTCTGCACGCGGGACCCAACACAAGTATTCATCCTTTCCAATCTGAAAAAGGTGTTGCCGAAAGCTTACCCTCTTCCACACGGATGCTACGGCTGCTATCACTTTTGCAAGAGGGAATTACGAGTTCGCCTCTCGACATCTTGTTTGGTAAACGGAATTTTGACCCGGGCGCCCTAGCGTTGCCTAACCGTTCGGCCGGAGATGTCGGATGCGAGATCTTTAGCTACTTGTATCAATTTGCCACGGTGTGCTTAGATACAATGCGGCGGCAAACGAGGCTTGGCGGGATGGGAGTGAATTAAGGTCGAGGAGCAGGAAAGAGTTTGTTATTCGCTATTGGCTTAGTACGGCCTATACATAATAGGGCCATGACGGTTTTGGCAAGGCCTTTCACTTCATATATCCCTTTTTTACTCAATCCGAATACCGATAAAGTCAGATTGAATCATTTTATCGACCTTTCCTTTGGATTTATTATCATAGGTAGTGTTCGAGATCGCCTACGTGCGGTGAACGCTCGAATGTAGCTAACATCAGTTTTGTCCTCGCGTGGTTGAAGGAGATGCTGCTGCTGGATGGAATGCTTCCGGGCGCTATGATCCTTCTATCGGGAATAATCGAGGGCGGCGATCGACTGCATCAATCATCACTCAGTGAGCTATTAATTGCCGCCAATAGCGCTTCGCTTGCATGCAAGGCGGCTAATAAAAGCGCCGTGTAGACACGCGGAGATGCATTTTGAGTACAGGTGGTACTGGACAAGCTCTAGGGGAATAATCTCTTTCTTATTTCTTTCTTATTTCTTTCCCATGACGACTAGGAACGGGCAAATCAAGAATTTCACTTCGAATTCCGGACCTCAACATCCTGCTGCTCATGGTGTTTCACGATCAGTATTGGAAATGAACGGAGAAGTGGTGGAACGTGCGGAACCACATATTGGATCACTCCGGTGCGGCACGGCCGGGCCGACGCTGAGTAGGCTCCTATGCCGCTAGCACGGTAGAGTAGCGCGTCATGAGCACCGGGCAAAGGGACGGTTGAGCAACTCAAGCGAACCGCTCTACCTGACTTTGGATAAAGATAGAAGGAAGAAGGTTGTGAAGGTGGCCTCGTTATCCACACATCTGGTCGGAGGACCGACCTGGGTTTTCACGAGCGTAGGCGGGTCCTGGAGTGCCCGTCAAGGGCGCTAGCGCATACCCCGGGGTAATCATCACCACCTGCACCTCACATCTCGGCACAGTGGAACGTGTAACCCGCCTGCTGTCCAAGTCAACCACTTAATTTCCTGTAATTCATAGCGCCTAACAGAACGTAGCAGCAAGGGACAACCCATACGAGACGGCCTGCGGGGAGGATGGCACTGCGGCAAAGACCGTCGCGAAAACGCCGCAGCGCGAGCGTGGTGGGCTGCGCCGGGGAGCATAGGGAGGAAAGGGAGCCCGGACGGTGGAAGAGCCGGGGAAGCCGGGTCATTTGACGGAAATGGAAGGTCCGAGCAGCTCATTCATTCTTGGAAAAAGAGGGGGAGCGAGCCAATGTATCAATGAATAGATACAGTCAACGGTAGACGAGACAGCGCTGCCTACACGCGAATTAGCTTCCGAACAAGCAAGGGATTGAGCAACTAGCGCGACGTTGCGCTAACGCGCATCCTCTTGCTGGTCGAGTGGTCTCAATTTCACTACGGGATTTGCGAATGAATGCTTGGGCTGGGCCACCTCAAATGGCGTGAGCCGCATGCGGGGAGACCCGCACGTACGGTTTTCGGGGGATCCGCCGGCCGGCGCCCACCCGACTAGAGGGACGAGAAATTAATCGAGTACAAAACTTATCTTCAAGCTTTACCTTATTTTGATCGTTCGGAGGGCGATCGCGGAGTCACCGAATGAAGTCCTCCCTCCCTTTCTTTCGGGGTGCTGACCCGTCGCGAGGCAGATATGACTAAGTGACATATTGAATATGGCGACGACTACAGCATGTCGTAGAAGGAGATAAGAGGTGGAGCCAACGACCCACTAAGACTCACGTATCTACAACTACATTCCCGAGCGACAGTCAAACGGAGGCGTGAATGCAAGATGCCAGCGGAATGATCGACCGGACAGAGGCTAGGGCTGCTTTCTTCCCACCACGTCCTTCCTTGTGTGTCAGAGATATAAAGCGAGTGCATCGGAAAAGAAGGGGAACAGAGTCGATCTATTCCATGGCGAAGCATCCGAAGCATAACTGCACACTCACACGATCTTTGCCGAGAGATAGGAGCATTCGGTGGAACCGGAGAACTACACTTGCTTCTTGATAGATGTGTGGGACAGAGGGCTCGTGGTACCTGCTGCCCACCCTTCCTCCGCTTTGATAACCGTGTGAACGGAGAGTGGGCGAGCAAAAGGGAAGGAGGTCCTCATACGGAGTCGCACACTTGAGCAGTGCGGGAGACTGGAGAATGGGTCGAGTAAACTCCCTTAAGGCCGATTAAATCACGAGATGAGGTTCTTTATTTTGTCTTTTATATTTGGAGAAAAAAAGAAAGGCAGAGGTAAATACTTCGAAGAGGCGGCTCGGTAGGGATGGAATGGTCAATCGTCAAGTCAAGGATGACTTCTTTGTTGGCGAAACGATGGGGGAGAGAAAGCACGCCGGTGATTCTCACGAGCCGGTCTTCATTTCCAACGCCTCGGAGGTCGAGATAGATGACAGCACCTTTTTATCCTCTTCCTTACCGGGAGGGCGCACTTCTCTTCTTCTTCGGCCTTCACCTCCCGCCCGGCCCGGAAATAGAACCCAGCCCCCCTTTCGATCCATTCATTTACGCAAGCGGGCGGGATCCGAGCTAAGCCCCCTCCTATTCGAAGCCGGGTGTGGCCTCGCCCTTTTGCTCTTCCTTCGGTTTGGCTCCACGAAGGCGCTGCCTAGACTAGGAGCCCCACTCATATTCAAAAGGCGCCCGGCTTTCAAGACGATGATAATAAGTAGTTAGGCTGCCATTATTCCAATATCATGGAATAGCATGGCCCGGGGCTAAGGTAACTCCGGTGGGAGAGCCGTGTTATGGGTGACCTTATTGCACGGTTCAGAGAGCACTTGTGTATGTGATGCAAGTGAACGTGTACGAAAAAGCTGTCGTAAAGTTTCGTTGTTCGTTCCGTCGTTGACCCTATCTATGTTTCTACGATGGCCCAAGAACACGCTCATTCTTCAGCCGTAGAGAGACTTTTGAATTGTGAGGTACCATTACGAGCTCAATATATACGAGTGTTATTACGTGAAATAACTCGAATTTCAAATCATTCACTTGCTTCAACTACTCATGCTATGGATGTGGGAGCATCAACTCCGTTCCTTTGGGCTTTTGAGGAGCGGGAGAAATTGTTGGAATTCTATGAAAGAGTCCGGGAGCCGGGATGCATGCCGGTTTCATACGACTGGTGGTGGTGGCACAAGATCTCGCCTCTTGGCTTATGTCGAGATATTGATTCCTCCACACAACAATTTGCTTCTCGTATCGACGAATTAGAAGAGATGTCAACCGGCAACCGTATCTCGGAAACAACGATTAGTGGATATTGGTACTGTCACTGCACAGCAAGCAAAGGATTGGGGATTCGGTGGTGTAATGTTAAGAGGTCGTGCGACATGAAGACATTGATAGCAATATGGGGGAAGTTCCCATCAGGCAACAACGGTTCTGCTCGACCCTACAAAAGCATGCATATGTTGTCGTGAAGATTTTGTGTGAAGCCTTGGAGACGACGTACCCGGGGCTAGGGTGAGCCGAGGGGGACAGCGTAAGTGAGCGAATGTGTGTAAGCCTGAGTCAAAGATTCCTATTCTAGGCGGGGCGGGCCATCAACCTTCGAATGGTGTTGGTCCTACGGACCGTGAACGGATTCGCCTCGGCCTCTGGGCACGTCGGAACCGCATGAGTTCACCGGGGTGGAGCACGGTCCGCCAAAATCGGCATAGGTTAGGTGCTATTGATGGAACATGGTAAGCCCATCTTTCTCCATATGAAAGTGCTGCGGGCACATAGAGATGTGGGTAGAGGAAGTCTCAAAAAGCGAAGGCCGAGCTGTAGGACACGTGACTCGCACCGAAAAGGTGGCCGATGGGCTTTCTCTGGATCAAAGCAGATCGGATCAGCTCGCCAAATTCGTTGATCGAATCGGGCGCCCGGAACGTCGAATGAAAATACGTGGTCTTTCTACAACCCTATTTATATGATAGGCCCGGCCCCTTTCCCCTATCCCTCCCTTATGTTTAGGAGCGGGATCTGCCCAAGAACGACTGTGGTGGTACGGAAGGTACGGACTCCGCAAGCGTCCCGCACCCTCCGAGAAAGAAACTCCTCAACCATCACAAGATAAAGAAGTATGACGCTCCGTGTCGACTCTATTGGTCATAGTTCCTTGCTGTTGCGGCCGGTGCTCGTTTGCGCGCGTGTGAACCACCGAGATCATAAGGAAAGATGCCTCTCGGGGCATCGAGAATGATTCGAGGCGTATGAAGGGAAACTCCCACGTACGGTTTGTTTTGGGGGAAGGAGCCCGGGGGTCCCCCACCGACTTGGCCGGGCCTAAGTGAAAGTGAAAAAGTGAAGTGGTGGGCCTACCCATCCCAACCTGGGGTATCTTTGGGATTCGCGAAGAGCAGCACCTTACGATGTTCATGACCAATCGGATCTTGACGTACCGTAGGTACCAGAGGAGATCGCTATGATCGTTACCGTATTCGTATCGAAGAGATGCGACAAAGTGTTTGGATCATTGTGCAATGTCCTAATCAAATGCCTAGTGGCAGGATCAAAGCCGATGATCGTAAGCTATGTCCTCCATCACGATCTCGAATGAAACTATCCATGGAATCGTGCGCCGTGTGAAACGTAGATCATCACCGTTCTTAACCGAGACTCAGGTTAAGCTCCGTCTCGGAACCGTCGTGGGGTTAGGAGTAAAGCATCCCGAGGTTGGCGCACCTCGTTGGGCGTGGAGAAGCATTGGGAACCCCAATATCTTTCTTTGGAGCAGTTTCTTTTCCCGTCCCCTCGCCCCGGCATAGCGCTTCGCTTCCGGTTCTTCGGAAGAATCAACTGACTTCTCCCTTCTTCATTGATCCGGGGAAAGGGAACGTCTACCGGTTGGGAAGCTAGACATCAAGGTTGTGGCTTGATGAGGATAACTAAGCCGACACGCCGGAGTTGGCCGCCGGCACAACGGGGGTGGTGCCTTACCGCACCGCAGCGCACGCGCGGTAGCGTTCGTGGTGGTGCTTCGGGATTCCAATGTATCTTGCGTCCAAGATCGAACGAGCTTGCCGGCGGACCACCGCCGTCCCATTCTTTAGTGAGCTGGAGCGCTGCCATCTTATCCACGGAAAACGCGTCAAGCTATCGCTTCGGGTCGAAGCACTAAAAAGAAAAGGACCGGGAAACGCGGCGGCATAGGAACCACGGGAACCCGGGAGGGAGAAAGACGATGTACGGGATACGGGATCCTCGTAGTAGGCTGGACCAAAATCCAGCCGAGAGAGGGCAGCCTTTAGAAGCAACAGGTTGGGAAACCAAGAGAAGGCTTCGCCTTTTCTTATCTTCTTCCCGGCACAAAAAGAGGGATTAGCATTATTGACCCCATGAGAAAGCACTAACACCTTCGGCTCCGCTCTCGGGAAAAGGCTTCCATGACAGAAACCGGCTACTAGTTAGGAAGTGAACATAAGGTATCAAGAAGTCCCTCACGGTCGGTGCGATGCAATTGCCCCCTATTAGTCAAGTACCCCTCTTCCTATTTTGTTTAGGGGTTAAAATGGCTTGATGAACCCTTCGTTCACACGCACCGGCCCCATTCACTTGCAACTCGTAGAGGCCGTAAGTAAACAAGTGCCCCACTAAATGCAAAGTGACGGTGGGGTTGAAAGACGAGAGTGCCTACCCCGAGCCGAGAGTGCCCGCCCTTTCTGTCAAGTAGGCTACTTTTTCCGGAACGCAGTCCGGAATAAGCGTTCTGTGTATATAGATATCTTCGATGCTTGTCATTTCGAAATGTCCGCTTCCTCTTTCACCTCCCAAAAAGCAAAGTTGGCTTGACGAGCGCAGATGAGGAAGCGGGAGCAATAAAACCAAGAATCTCTTGATTTTCCAAATACTTACTTTATTAAGATTAAGTTCGGGGGCAAGAGAAGCGCTTTCGCTGCGAGAAAGCGAATGGTCGGCCGCGAGGGTTCGACGACTTAGCCGAGCGTTAGCGAAGCGTCATTCTCATAGCGAGGCGCTTCGAGTTAGCGAAGCGCCGTAGTTGCGTCGGAGACTATGTGCTATAATGCTGAACTAAGGACGTTCCGCCTTATCTATAGAAGCGATCAAGCGAGTTACGAACGAATGGGATCCTTGGTGGGTAATGGCTCAATCAATCTATAGATGGAAAGCCTTATGATGGGAAACTACCACGTTAGGTTTGGAGAGAGATGGGACTGTTATAGTTTAGGGGAGCAGATGCAAGCTTTTTCTTTCCATAGCCGGCCAAATGACTACCGGATCATCGGTCTACTCTACCTCAATTCACCATTTCGAACTTTATACGAAGGTTTTCCGTACCGGCTCCTTCTACCTATACCGCAGTTGAAGCACCTAAAGGTGAATTTGGTGTCTTTCTTGTCGGTAATGGGAGTAATCGTCCCTACCGTTGTAAAATAAGAGCACACGGCTTTGCCCATTCACAAGGACTCGATTCTATGTCCAAACATCACATGCCAATGCGAGATGTAGTCACCATCATAGGTACTCAAGATATTGTGTTTGGAGAGGTAGATAGATAGGACGTAGTCTTGCTCGATCGGGACCCTTGCTTTATTGCGAGCCAAACAGCTGCGCTATTCAGTTCTACATCTTTTTTAAAGAAATGTGAAAATGTAGTTACGAGATGTGAAAAAAGTCAATATCTCTCTGTCTTTCTTAATTCATTTACAAAGTTCTTTAAAAGAAGAAAACCGATCGACCATTCTCGCGGAAGATAGGTAAACATTTGACGAGCGAAAAAAAAACACGTGAGAAAGACCGAAAAACCCATTCTCCCTAAATGGTTTACCTATCGAATGGAAGGTTTATGACATGGGAAGATTTTCCGAGAATATGAGCAAGGGTAAAGGATTCATCACTTGTGGGCTTTCGGGAGTAATAGGAGGGGTTGGGAATTTATCGTTGAAATCATCCCACCGCAGCATATGAACTTGAGGTGGGGGCTCAATCTCGTCGTCTCCGGATTCCGGTCATGTCTCTACCATCGGTTTCTCCCCTTTCTCCGGCCGGCGTAATAAGGAGGGAGTCGAGACTACCAACTCGACAATGTTGGCTCGATCAAGTTTATATTGGCGGGAGGAAGTACGAAGCATGCTTCTTAAGCTTATTTTCCAAGGCGCGGCCGAGAGTTATGCCGAATGGAGTGAAAGTCCCGAGTGTCTTTGGTTTTCCGTCAGACAAGATATTCACTTCACTTGTTCTTGCTTGTTCCCCCTGGGGCTATCTTCTTTCCTTTTGGATCTGCCTCTTTGACCTGTGATCCATGAGTCCCATTGTAGATAGCATCTTTAATACGAGTGGCTGCTTCAATCAAAGAGCGTGGTCATCGCTTGGAAATCAAAATAGTCATGGTATTGCCTACTCATGTTATTCATCATTATCCGAACTTGTTCCTTTTCTCGGGGAGAGATCAATCACTTGGGCTGCTTTGGCCTTCCAACGGGCCGGGAAATTGGTCACAATCATAAAAGACTGAACCGGAGGTGCTTGAGGTGCGTAGAAGGAACAGACTTTGATTGATGAGAGATTTTGGATAAGAGTTCATAAAAGGCGCTAGCCTGTTTCATGGTCGGGAAGGGAAAGGAAAGATTTTTGGGTTTCTAACAAAAAAGGAAACGTTTCCGTACGAAAAATCTATCACATGGAAACAGCAACCATCGAGTAAATAGAAGTTTTTTTCAATCCTTGGTTGCAATGGTTCAATCGAGAGAAGAGCAAGTCAATTTCATAAATTGGAACAACCACATCGCTTCATTCTTTTCGCATAGGGGTAGTTTTGTCAACTCGCTCGAAGACCACTTTGGAATCGTAACCAATACCCCCGGCCACACAATTCAAACCTACCAAACTATAGTACTTACATCCCTAACCATTATCCTCCTTCTCTCATTCTCTCTGCGAATGAGCTAATGCTTTTTCGATCCGCCACACCGGCATCGTGTTACCATTTGATGACTTCTTAGGGGGACAGTTTAAGTAAGAGTAGGGATAGTTGAAAGAGTAGTTAGATGAGTCGACTCTGCGTATTTGTACGATATACCTTATAGCTTCAAAGTGACAAAGTCCGGTGTGAGGTTAATTGAACATATTGAAATATGGGTCCCCACACAAATAAAGTAAGAAACCAGATTTTCCTTAAGGAATTGGCTCGAGGCCCGGCAACTCGAACTTTCCTAAGCGGGGAAGGAAAGATAAAATCAAGATCTTTCTTTATTATTGCATTCCTCTAGAACTCGATGAGAAAAGAATAGGCACGGCGTCCTACGTAACATGGGCACTTTGACCTATTCCTATTCCAATTCTTCCCGTGGAATTCCGATGTTCACTCAACCAAGAAAACGTATGCGCGTGACTAACGCGCAACGGCTTCCCGCGGTAGCTCGTTGCTTGTTCTTGGCGAAAGAACTCCTTTCGTTAGCTACCGAATCGGAAGGGTGGAGACAAAGATTAGATTGAAGTGTGGTTGATAGAAAGCTAGCAAGAGTATTTCATCCTTAGTGAACCGAGAGATGTTCTATCGCTCCGCGCCTTACTTACTTATTCGGTCTAAATACGCTCCTTCGGGCATAATAAGCGAGTCTCGGGAGTTATAGAAAGTAGGTCAAGTAGTGAAGAAGTTGGGTCTTGGGTAAGCATGTTGGACTAGATAGAAAGACGCATTACTTCGGACTTGGGTAACTCTTGACGCCGATATAGATGTGTTTTCTTTTTGCCTATAAGAAATCCTCCTTTATGTATGATTTGGGCTTGTGAGAAGTGGTATAATACTATCTATTCGAGATATGTCTCTTCTTATGGATAAGCTAGGGAGGGCATAGGTAATTGCTTGGGGGAGCTAGTCAATGAAGAATTGAGTATCTAATAAGAATTTCTTGTGGGCAAGAGTAGGGTTGACTTGGTAGGTAGAACTATTCTTATGGCTAAGAAGCTAGGCCGATATGCTCATACTAAGTGCTGTAATCTCTCATTCATGCGCATTAAGGAAATTGTAAAGAAGAAAGTCAAACGCTCTACGCCTCGTCGAATAAGAGTGTTTCCGGATCATATCTATTCTTCTCGGGTACTCTTTCTTAATGAGAAAATCATAACTTGATCCGATCTTTATGTCGCACGGTGGTGTCCAGGCTAGGGCTGCGGGTCCAAGCATAAGAATCTAAACTAAAAAAGTATGTTTACGTGGTCCATAAATAATGGTGAGAAATCCCTCCTCTTGCGCCTCAACTTGGACCTGGAGCTTTCGGGTCTCTAGGTATTGAATTAAAGAACGGGTTTAGCTTTGCTTTGGGGGGAGTCTTGGTGGGGAGATATGCTAGCAGGTAATGGCTCGGCTTCTACTTAAAAAGCGTTTTAAGCGGGTTTCCCTATTTATTTGCGGGTCTCTCGTACAAGATTCTATCGATTACGGATTCAAGGGATGGAGCAGATCTACTATCCGCTTGCTGTCCCTAAGCTGATAATTGCCCGAGCCTATTTTTTTTTTCGGGGAGGGGCACATAGCGATAGATACTTTAGAAACCTATCACTAAGAAGCGGGCTCACTTGAAAACCAAACTGTTCGTATTTCTTTAAAACGCTGCTGCCCTAGCCGGGGTCTGTCTATAGAAGAAGGGAATCGAGAGGAAGAAGCAGCTCCCCGAAGGAATCCTTCTAACTACCACCTACCTACCTCCCGCTTTTGTTCGGACAAGGCGAGTTTCCTAAGATTCACCCACCGTGGATACACTAAGCGTTCTTCCCGTTGGTAAATCTGATTCTTGCAAATCTACATCGACTTAGAAGCTTCATGGGGTCTGGTCTCGCCATTTGGCAATTTAAGCCAAACAAAATACAAAGTACGATGAGGTTATAACCAATACACAAGCGGCGTGAACCGGTCGAGAAATTCTAATGGAGAACTAGATAAAGAAGAGGAGGGACGATATCGATAGCCGCCTTTTCACTTATTGCTAGGAGTGATTGTGAGAGAATACATAACATAGGTGAAAGCCAAAAGGCATATATGACCCGCTCGGCCCAATGGAAGTGATTTGAAAGCGACGTTTCTTTTATAATTCGATTAAGAATAAGAACATAGACCGGCTTCTAGAAAAAGAGACGTGCCCTCTTCTCTATCGTAGATTCGGGAGCAACATCTTTGGTTCCTTTTGTCATAATACCTAATGGTCGTGGGCAGAATGAATGAAAAAGCAGATGAAAGACACTATACATACCAATAGAATGAGAATTTTGGAATAAAGCTAGGTGACGTCACGGCATTTGAGAACCAATTGCTTCTTTTGCTTTTCACCAACCTTCATGTACAATCTTATTTCGTATTGGAGCCTCTGCCTATCGTAGGCCCGGCAAAGGCAAGACGGAAAGCAAGCATTAAGTGAAGAAGCAAGGTCCAAACAAAGTAGTGAAAGATTTACATTGAAAAGCTTCTCCATGTCTATATCTGTCCGATGGACCAAGTTCAAAGGAAACGGCTTCTCTACTTGCATCAAAAAACCAATCCAAGCCGAAAAGGAGAGTTGCGGTTAACGATTCCTATAAATTGAGAAAGAAGCATGTTCTTCATGCCCAAAAGCGGATAAAGTAGATGGAACCTGTTCTCTAACCTTCTTTTTGTAGCGAATCTTTTCGCATCAAGTTTACTTGCCTTGTAAGGCTTTTGTAGGATTAATCAAATTTGCTTTTTATCGTTCTATCTCGGAGTATCCATTCATTCGATCTTGCTATCCGCTCTCAATTGAATCCCTTCTCGTTGTCGGCGTGTGTGTCCGCATCAGGACCGAATCACGGTCTAGTACCTCCTTGTTCGTTCCTTTACTTGGGAATAAGCGAGTGAATGTAGATTCAATTATCTAGCGAGCGAGCGAGCGAGCGGACGGACGGACGGACGGACGTGACGTGTTAACTTTTTAGCACTCACATACGGGAGTTTCAACTCAGTTAAACTCTTCGCCTTCCGTCTAACCCTTCGGCTCTGCGCAACCTCTCCCTCTTCCTCTTCCTGGCCGGCTACATAAGGGCGCCGCCCTCTTCCTCCAAAAGAGAGAAAATACAACCAGAACCACAATCCTCAGCAGCAACAGAGAGTTCCCATCTCGTTGATCCGCGCGCACGGTGAAGCGAGAGGGCAGGTGCCTCCGGAGCCTCTGCCGATTGAGACCTTGCACGGGGGGTCGGCTTCTTCCTCTACATCCCGGAGAAGAGATCGGTGAGTTCGTCTTCTTCCTCTATATCCCGGAGAAGAGATCGGCTACTGCAAGTCTTCATCATGGCGCTAGAAGATGGACGGACTTCGGGAGCGAAGGGGTATGAACTGTTCATCTCCTCTTTAGTTTTCGCGTTTCGATCATGCCTGTTTCAATAGCTGTCATGCGATGTTTCGTATGTGTTATCGCTATGTGTCACTAGATTCAAAACATCATTTCAGCTTTTATATTGTCTCTGTTCTTCTTTCATGCTATATGTATTATCTATCTCGTTCCTATAGTTGTTAAAATGTTTCGTCGGTTGTTCTCTCGCATGTTCCAAAGTAGCTGTTGAGATGTTTCTTATGCAATGTTTTCAGCCATGATATACATGTTTAATCTTGATGCTATGCTATATATGTCATGTGTATATGTCTTTAATTATGATATGTTTTGCATGATTATCAATCACATGGTTCATGTTCTTTTGAACATGATTGATGCTATGATCTTTATTTACAATTATATAAATGTCATCATCATTTTGTTAATTTATGGAATTAAATTGACATGGAAATTGCCTTATATTCTAACATTCCAAAAACCTAATGATAGGCATTTTTAAATCGAGGTTTCTTCGCTTTGCATTAAAACTCGATTCATTTGATGGAAAGAATTTCTTGCTTTGGAAAGCTAAGATGGAAGCTGTGGTTGATGCTATGTCTTGTTATCACGCCGCGGGCGAGCACGAAAACTTGTCTGCGGAGCGAGAGGACTAAGTTTAAGGTGATGACAACCTCTTTAGAGGAGCGTGATCGTGCATTGGATGCAAAGTTTCGAAGAGCTATATCATTCTTCCCACCGGGAAAGCATTGTGGGATGCACTTGTTGGAAAGTTTGGAGTAACCGATCTTTGGTAGTGAGCTGTACCTCATGGAGCAGCTGTATGACTACAAGATGGTTGAGAACCGATCTGTAGTGGACAGGCTCATGAGATTCGAGCTTGGCTAAGGAACTCGAACTATTCCCTTGTCTTCTTCGACAAGTTTGTGGTGGCGGTATAATCGCCAAGTTACCACCTTCTTGGAAGGATTTTGCCACCTCCCTTAAACATAAGAGGCGGGAGTTCAATGTTGAGGAGCTCATTGGCACTCTTGATGTTGAGGAGAGGGCAAGGGCAAAGGACAAAGGGAAAGGTGATGAGACCGCTTACGCAAATATGGTGCGAAGAAATTCAACAAGTTCAAGAAGAAGAAACAAAACAAGCAAGAGAATTCTCCAAAGCACTGTTCGAACGGCACGGTTTAAGAAGAAGAACAACACCAACAAAAGCAAGGGAGGTTGCTTTGTTTGTGGGAGTGAACGACATTGGGCTAGAGATTGCCCGGATCGCAAGTTCAACCCGCAGAAGAAGTCAGCAAATGTTGTCACTACGGAGGCTGCGAGATGGAACAGTGGGGTATGGTAATTCTTTACCATTTGTTCTTTCGTCTGTAATTCACCGAGTGGTGGATGGATAGTGGTGCAAATATACATGTGTGTGCTTGATATTTCTTTGTTCTCTTTTTACCCAGGTCGGGAGGTGCGGCGCCTTGTTGATGGGAAATGGGTCGCGTGCTCATGTTCTTGGTGTTGGTACGGTCGTTCTGAAGTTTACTTCGGGAAAGACGGTGCCATTGAAGAGCGTGCAGCATGTGCCCTCAATAAAGAAGAACCTTGTTAGCGCGTCTATGCTTTGTAAAGATGGCTACAAAGTTGTTCTTGAGGCGAATAAATGTGTTGTTTCTAAACATGGTACTTTTGTTGGAAAAGGTTATGATTGCGGAGGTACTGTTTCCGCCTATCCTTGCATGATGTTTGTAATAAGTTGGTAAACTCGGTTGATTTTTTCCGATGAATCCGATTTGTGGCATTCACGCTTTTGTCATGCAAGTTATAGTTGTCTTATGCGGCTAGCAAACCTGAGTTTAATTCCTAAATTTAACCTAGTCAAAAAAGTCTAAGTGCCATGTTTGTGTTGAATCGAAACAACCCCGCAAGCCCCACAAATTTGTTGAGGCGAGGAATGCGGCACCTCTAGAACTTGTTCATTCGATCTTTGTGAGATGAATGGAATTTTGACGAAAGGCGGCAAAAGATATTTCCTCACCTTTATAGATGATTCCACCAGATTTTGCTATGTGTACCTCTTAAAAACAAAAGATGAAGCGCTGAATTATTTTAAGTCCTATAAAGCCGAAGTTGAAAACCAACTTGAGAGGAAAATAAAACGTTTAAGGTCGATAGAGGAGGTGAATATTTCTCTAATGTTTTCGATGAGTTCTGCGTGGAACATGGAATTGTTCATGAGAGAACACCTCCATTCTCACCACAATCAATGGGATTGCCGAAAGGAAAAACTGCACTCTAATTGATTTGGTAAATGCCATGTTGAGTACGGCGGGATTATCCAAGGAATGGTGGGGTGAGGCAATTTTGACCGCGTGTCATATCCCGAACGAGTTCCTACAAAGAACAAAGAGATTACACCATTCGAGGAATGGGAGAAGAAAAGATTAAACCTCTCTTACTTGCGCACTTGGGGGTGTTTGGCTAAAGTGAATGTGCCAATAAACAAGAAGCGTAAGCTAGGGCCTAAAACTGTTGATTGTATATTCCTGGGCTATGCCTTCCATAGTGTTGGTTATAGGTTCTTAATTATAAAATCTGATGTGCACGATATGTATGTTGATACTATCATGGAATCAAGAGACGCTACATTTTTGAGAATGAGTTTCCAAAGAGGTCTACACCTAGTGAAACAAATCATGAGAATATAATTTCAAATGAGCAAGAACTATCTATTCCCATAGATCATCTTTGAGGAATCTCCTTTGCACATCCCGAGGAGGATGATACTATAGTCACACGCAAGAGTAAGAGGCAAAGAGTTGCTAAAACTTTTGGTGATGATTTTATAGTATACCTTGTGGAAGACACGCCATCCACCATACAAGAGGCCTATTCTTCTCCCGATCTTTGACTTATGGAAGGAAGCGGTAAGGAGTGAGATGGAATCTATTATGGGTAATGGAACATGGGAGGTCGTGGACCGTCCTTATGGTTGTCAACCTATAGGGTGCAAGTGGATTTTCAAGAAAAAGCTTAGGCACGATGGTACCATTGAGAGGTACAAGGCAAGGCTTGTGGCCAAAGGATATACCCCGAAAGAAGGGGAAGATTTCTTTGACACTTATTCACACGTGGCTCGATTGACTACAATTCGTACTTTGATAGCCGTGGCAGCCTCTCATGGTCTTATCATTCATCGGATGGATGTAAAGACGGCTTTCCTAAATGGAGAGTTGGATGAGGAGATCTATATGGATCGGCCGGATGGTTTCATTGCGGATGGTCAAGAGAACAAGGTGTGTAGGCTGTTAAAATCTTTGTATGGCACGAAACAAGCTCCTAAGCGGTGGCATGAAAAGTTTGATAATACTCTCACTACCGCTTGGATTTCTTTGTGAATGAGGCGGATTCGTGTGTGTATTATAAACATGGTGGGGGTGAGGTTTGTCATGCTATGCCTTTATGTTGATGACATATTGATCTTTGGATCAAACCTCAAGGTCATTGAGGATGTGAAGAATCTTCTATCAAGCAATTTTGATATGAAGGATTTGGGAGAAGCTGATGTCATTCTAAACATCAAGCTTATCAGAGAAGGTGATGGTGGGGTAACTTTGTTACAATCTCACTATGTGGAAAAGGTGTTGAGTCGCTTTGGTTTCGTGGATTTGTGATCCTGCTCCCACACCTTATGACCCTAGCATGATTCTGAGAAAGAATAGAAGAATTGCAAGGGATCAATTAACATACTCCCAGATCATTGGCTCTTTGATGTACTTGGCAAGTGCAACTAGGCCTGACATCTCTTATGCTGTGTGCAAGCTGAGTCGGTTTGTTTCAAAACCAGGAGATGATCATTGGCGTGCTCTAGAGAGAGTGTTGCGCTACCTGAAGGGTACTATGACTTATGGTATTCATTATACTAGGTTCCCCAGAGTGCTAGAAGGCTATTGTGATGCCAACTGGATCTCTGATGCTGATGAGCTTCATGCCACAAGCGGATATGTGTTCTTGCTTGGAGGTGGCGCTGTTTCACGGAAGTCTTGCAAGCGAGACTATCTTAACGAAGTCTACAATGGAGGGAACTCGCGGCATTAGACACCTATTTTGGCCGAGGCCAGTGGTTACGTGATCTCCTAATGGATTTACCGGTAGTTGAGAAACCAATACCGGCTATTTCCATGAACTGTGATAACCAGACTGTTATTACAAAGGTAAACGGTTCAAGGAGTAACATGAAGTCCACAAGGCATGTAAAGAGGAGATTAAAATCTGTCGAAAGCTGAAAAACTCCGGAGTTATAACGTTGGATTATGTCCATACGTCGAATAATCTGCGGAATCGGTTTACTAAAGGGCAATCACGCAATGTGATAGAAAGTGCATCGAGAGAAATGGGTATGAGACCCACATGAGGTCTACTTTAGTGGTAACTTGCTCCTTGTGATCGGAGATCCTGTGAATTGGAGTGGTGAAACAAGCTAGTAGTAGATCGAGAGGAAAGATCCTTCTTGACTCATTTCGATGCACATCTTTCCTATCTGTAAGCGGGATGGTATATTTACCTTAATGTATTCCAAGAGCCTATTGAGGTGAGATGTTGTCCTACTGAGTAACATCTTTTGAGGAGTACACCTATATGAGTCGACTGGCTGGTCACAGTCTATGGGACTTGGGTAATCCCTAAATACTCATGAAAGGCACGAAGTGTGACTTATATGCTTCAAATGTGGGAATGTCTTTAGCTGCCCAAGTATCGATAAAGGACTTGAGTGAATCTCATCTCGCACAAAACTGTCAATTCAAGGCATAGTCCATTGTTCGGTTGTGAATGGGTGAAACTCTTGCTCTAGGTGGATGTTCAACTTAACGGTCTCCACCGAAACACCGGTATATCAAAGAGCGTGGTTTACGATGCTTTACTTTTACAAACCCTAGAGTTTGGTGGGGATTGTTGGATTTATTATGGGCTAGGCCCATTTTAGATTTAATAAATCAAATAAACTCTATGGTGTGTAATTGTGGAGAATATTAATTGTACCGGATTGGAAGTCCAACGGTCCTTGACTTGACTTATATTGTGAGAATTATTCCACTTAATTTGAGAAGCAAGGAAAAGGACCAAGGTGTGCCACACGCGCGTGCGCCGCCGCCGCCGCCGCCGGCCGGGCCGGGCCGTGGGCGTGGGCGTGGGCGTGGCGTGGCGTGGCGTGGCGTGGCGTGGCGAGGCGAGGCGAGGCAGGCAGGCAGGCGGCGAGCGGGCGGACGGACGTGACGTGACGTGTTAACTTTTTAGCACTCACATACGGGAGTTTCAACTCAGTTAAACTCTTCGCCTTCCGTCTAACCCTTCAGCTCCTGCGCAACCTCTCCCTCTTCCTCTTCCTGGCCGGCTACATAAGGGCGCCGCCCTCTTCCTCAAAAGAGAGAAAATACAACCGAGCGCAATCCTCAGCGAGAGAGTTCCCATCTCGTTGATCCGCGCGCACGGTGAAGCGAGAGGCAGGTGCCTCCGGAGCCTCTGCCGATTGAGACCTTGCACGGGGGGTCGGCTTCTTCCTCTACATCCCGGAGAAGAGATCGGTGAGTTCGTCTTCTTCCTCTATATCCCGGAGAAGAGATCGGCTACTGCAAGTCTTCATCATGGCGCTAGAAGATGGACAGACTTCGGGAGCGAAGGGGTATGAACTGTTCATCTCCTCTTTAGTTTTCGCGTTTCTGATCATGCCTGTTTCAATAGCTGTCATGCGATGTTTCAGTATGTGTTATCGCTATGTGTCACTAGATTCAAAACATCGTTTCAGCTTTTATATTGTCTCTGTTCTTGCTGTCTGCTATATGTATTATCTATCTGTTCCTATAGTTCTGTTAAAATGTTTCGTCAGTTGTTCTCTGCATGTTCCAGTAGCTCTGTTGAGATGTTTCTTATGCAATCTGTTTTCAGCCATGATATACATGTTTAATCTTGATGCTATGCTATATATGTCATGTGTATATGTCTTTAATTATGATATGTTTTGCATGATTATCAATCACATGGTTCATGTTCTTTTGAACATGATTGATGCTATGATCTTTATTTACAATTATATAAATGTCATCATCATTTTGTTAATTTATGGAATTAAATTGATATGGAAATTGCCTTATATTCTAACAACATCACCCCGACAACAACATCTCTACCATGAGGCTACAGTACCAATACAAAGTTGCATGACACTCTCCACTGCAATGAGCATTACCTTCCGCCAAACGCCTACATTATTCGTGAGTTTATACTCATCTCAGCTACGACACTGTCCACCATATACCACCAGTTCCTGGTCCATGTCCTCAGCAACATCAACATCAGTCTCCATGACTTCAACACAACGCCAAGAACCATGCCGCACCTCTGCATCGACACCAAGAACGGAGGCGCACCCCTCCACACCAACGACTACCTCTACTTCATGACCGGCTACATCAACAACAACTTCAACGCCGTGCAGCTCCACATCATCCTCCACAACTCCATCGCCGGTCGCATGACCTACCACCTGGAGGCCACCTTGCCAGGAGCGCATTCCCTCAACAATGTCAACAACTGGTTCCAATTTCGTCGCGAGGACGCGCCGATCGGGGAAGGGGAGAGTGTTGTAACAAGTGCAACACGGATGGCAGAATAAACAGGCCAACAAAGGGCCCAAGAAGAGAGCAACGTCAGCAACGCCACTGTGGGCCGCAGAAAACCCTAGCAGTGCGCGCGAGAAGGCCGGGGCGCATCGCCACCGCCGCGGTCTACAGAGTTCGCCATGTCATCTAGATAAATTAGGAAAATAGAAATAAACAAAATAGGAAAGAGAAGATCCGCAGGATCTCCGATTGCTTAGAAGCTAAGTCTTGCGAGGACTATAAATACGAGCCACCATGTACTCGTTGCAATCAACAAAGTAGTCAACCCATTACCCAGCCCTCCAACCCTCAATCTCTCTCTCTCCTACCCGCGCGCACGGGCCGCCGCGCCGCCCGCGCAAGCCCTAGCACCGCCCCTAGCATCCGCCTCCTCCCAAGGGTCCCTAGCTCCATACCCTTGTATATACACATGACTATGTATTTAAATAAATAACAAAAAAGCAACGTACCTAGAAAAGCCAACGTTTCTCTAATAAATTGGAACGGAGTGAGTGTAAATTAAGAATTTGTCTAGTTTTGAAGGGAAAAGACCCATTTGTAGTCCTAATTAAGTTCCACCAGTGTATTAACTTTAGATCAAGAAGCAGAATCATAGGTCGATGACACCCAGCCACCCAGGTTAACATTCACTTGTGGCCGACCGGAGCTCGGGCTGGCACCTACTCCTAAAGGAAGCTGCGAGTTCAACGAAGAAGCAGAGTAGTTTTCCTTTTTTCTTTCTTTCTTTTCTTTTTTTTGTGCAACTTTCTGCTAGCTCGATCTGGATGCCTCGCTCGTTGTGACACACACGTTAATCAAGAAATTGAAAAATCAAAAGGTGACATTTCCTATTGTCCTCGTCGAAAAGATGTCTACCTGCTCTCTGGTTATTCTTATTATCTTAATTAACTCGGGCTCTTGAGCTTGCTCTAATCTCTACTCTCAAGAATACGGAACAGTATTTTATTTTAAATAATTTGGGGCCACCATTGCGAGGGGTGTGAAGATCAAGCTTCTCCTGCTACAGGGCTCGTCGGACTAATAACCAGGCGGTTGATCTGCGTACCGCACCTTTCCAACACAAAATGGAGCCACTCGCAGCATTACAGGCATGGAGCTGGTGAAGGGAATGCATGGGTAGACCGTACTGCTACCCAAAGCTGGGCGAGCCTGCTACGGAAACCTCAGAGCTTCTGATAAGGGTTGTAACAAACATATATACAGTGTTACTCTAAAACCGTTTAGATCATTTAACTCTAACTTAGAATATTTATGTACTATACTCCCTTTGTTTTAAATTGTAAGTCATTTTAAGAATTTTGAAAAGTCAAAACATTTCAAATGTTACCAAATTTATATGATAAGATAATAACATTTATAATATCAACTAAGTATTATTAGATTCTTCATCTATTATATTTTCGTAGTATTACCTATTTGATGTGAAAATATTATAATTTTCTCTATAATTCTTGGAATAACTTACAATTTGGAACGGAGGGAGTACCAGATATGCTAGAAAGCCTTCAGTTTTCAGTGTTAAATACAATCATTTCTGTTTTTACTAGTAAATATAGGTACTCGTGACTTAATTAAACTGATTGTTTGACTTTTCAAGTTTTCGAGGTCAGCAATACAACACCGAGGGGCAGATTTTGTATATTTGGCGTGGAACGTGCTGCATTTTGTTGCGTCGCTGTGTACTGCATCTGCATGATGGCACAGGTTGTTGAACAGAAAAAAATAATGCAGAGCCAACGTAGCTCCGGCTCTGCACATCTTGCTAATAACTAGCATATTTTACTTTGGGTGCCAACCATTGCTGATGCCCTTGTCATGTGCCTGTGATTCCGCATCTGCAGTGGCATCTTACTCCAGCCTTGCAGAAGCCAGTCAGAGGGGCAGTTGTTTAGCAATTTGTCAAGTTAACCAGCGAGGAGGGGCCACTTAGGCAATTTTTAGCGGTGGCTGAAGATCTGAAGTTTGCTAGCGACAGATCACAGAGCAGGAAGCAGAGTTGTTTTCCTTTTTATATTTCGTGCAAATTTCAGATCTGGCTGCCTCGCTCTTCGTCATCTGGAAGAGTCGTCTGACTGCTCTCTCTGATTATTATTACCTCGGGCTCTTCAGCTTGCTCCAATCTCAAGAGCACGGAACAGTAATTGTTTACATTTCTGTTTTAATTAATTTGGAGCCACCATTGCGAGAGGGCGTGAAGATCCAGCTGCTGTGCAACTTCCTCGACCTGTCTGGATTTCTCCTGCTTCACCATTTGGCAGGTCATTCAAATTAAGGCCTGGGTTGGCAAAATCATTTGCGATTATTGGTCCTTCGTCTGTGGGTTTATACTTCCTTGTGAGTACTCATCCATTTTATGAAGGCGTCCAGTTTTGCTTAATTGCATTGGTTTATCTGTTTTGATGATGACTTACCCGTCACTTTGTCTAAGCAAAATGTTGCATGCAGACAAGTCACCATCACTCTCAGACAACATAAGTTACATTTAGTACAGTAATTAAAAAATAATGACAGATTTCCATTTTGAACAATATCAATCACTCACATATGTTATCTCAAAACAGCTATATATAACACAACCAAATATTCCTAGATTTGGAGCTCAGTTGGTAGCTAAATACGTGTTCCAGCTTCATGGTACGGTGGGAGACCAACTCGAGGGTGGAGTTAGCACTCTCCCGCTATTTTTGTATACCTAAAACTCTTATGAAAGTCCTAAATTGTGGCACATTGATGATTGATGAGAAAGAACTCCATGTAAGCTCGTGAGATTTATCCTAGCTAGCTCGAGCCTCACTTTTTTTCTTACACAAAATCGACGTGTCCTCCGTTCCAAACACATCTAGCGTTACTTTCCTCTCCAGAACTGATCGAAAACTGGACTGACAATTGGCTTGGTACCCCTCTCGATGTAAAATGGCCACATCTCTTCTCCTTTGCCAGATAAAACTCCACACTTGTTCAGCACTTCGGTCCAGCCTTTTTCACACAGCTCTATCAGCTGAAGCCTTTCAATAATTTCAGGCTATGAACACTGATATGGAACTCATACAGCTGATAGATAACAAGGATGTTTGGGGATATAAATAGGTTTCAAATTCTTTCTCTACAAGCAAAACAAATACCTATCTGTTGGGATCAGTGACTGTACCTCCTCCTTTCAAGTGGCTATGGGACTCTAGTTGTCAGCCAAAGATGAAGGTTTTCTTCTGGCTAGTCTTAAGTGATAGACTTAGCACCAGCGAAATTCTTAAGAGAAGTAATATGGAGCTCCTTAGTTACAATTGTGTTCTCTGTTTTATGAATATAGTATCTCTTCAGCACCTTTTCCTGTAGTGCCCTTTTGCCATGTCTTGCTGGAACCTTCTAGCATTGGCTCACTTCATTCAAGGGAATCTTTTTGACACCATCAGCCAGTTTAGAGTCCAGATTAACAAGCCTTTCTTTCTAGAGATCATTGTGGCAATGTTTTGGGCAATTTGGTCTGTAAGGAATGATGTTATATTAAGAAATCGCAGCACTCTTATAGGAGGCCTAGCGCGGGGGCACGTGGCAGCCCTAAGCGGTGGTCCGGGCGCGCGTGCGCAGGGCGGCGGCGCGGTGAGAGCGCGCGGCGGCTGAGGGAGAGAGAGATAGGGATAAACCCCTTCTATTATTGAATGGACCTGATTATAGTTGGAGAGTATTTATAGCTTAATTGACCTAGCTTAGACCCTAAGCAATTATAGAGAATTCCTGGGGATATTCTCTTTTTTTATTTTTACATCCTCTAATTATAGAAATTACTTTATCAGTGGAAGGCTGACGTGGCGAGGCCCATGACGTCATCCTCCTCCTCTTCGGCCAGAGTTGGCCCAATTTCTTGGCAAAGTAGCTGGGCCGTCGTTATACTTGTTACAGGACTCCCCTCTTTTCCACTTGGCGCGTCCACGTGCCGAAATACGAGCCAAGGGCGGTTGTCTCTTGGAGCCGACTTGTCACGCCCCAACCTTGGGCCTATTTGTAATAGTCGCCACATATTTACCAAAAATCGATAAATATGTAAGGCATAAACAAGAACTCTGAATATTTCATTCACAATATAAATAATTGTCCTTTATTCATTACATTTGATCTTGCGTACATTAAAAAAAAACGACATTATTTATACTACTAGATGATAGTGTTTTCCCTTCCCGTCAGCTACGCCTACATCTCATTCTCATGCATCGTCATAGTATCAGAGGCATGATCTTCATTATTGCTAGCTGTAAAAAAAAAACAAATTAAAGCAGGGTGAGTATAAACTCAGCAAGTAGATACCCTGCAACAATAAATAAAAATCATGGTGTTATATATGATTTCAAGCTTCCCAACTTTGGGAGTCACGGGGTGAAATTTCACACTTTTACACTCTTAAGAGGGGTACCATGACATCAATAGTCTCTGCTAGAACGAAGGTTCCAGCAAAGCTGAGCCCTT
Organism: Themeda triandra; assembly: GCA_018135685.1. NCBI lineage: Eukaryota > Viridiplantae > Streptophyta > Magnoliopsida > Poales > Poaceae > Themeda > Themeda triandra. The sequence goes on from JAENPR010000387.1 coordinate 54,579, forward strand.
AAACCTATGAGTAACAACAACTTGACCTACTAATAGTCGATCGTTCCTACGAATCCATCATCGACTACTCTGTTCTGTACAAGAGTCATTTTCATGGAGAACCCAGACAGTCCCATGCCTGAATTGTGACCGATACAATAAAATTGCCATCATAACACCATGTTTTCATTAGTAGAAAGATTGAACAGAGCTGGAAAAGGTATTGAAATAGGAATGCAAAATAAGAGTAGGTAACTCTCTCGGTTACCCCTTTCCCCTCTCTCGGTTAGGGCTACAGTGCCCGCGAGGTGGAAAAGGGGCGATCCAGCGCTCCCGCCGGCGAGGTCACCGGTTTCCTCGGGGCCTCGGATCCGGGGGGAATCGGAGGCTCTTCGCTCGGCGATGTAGAATAGGTCCCTGTAGTGCTAGGGTTTCGTGTCCCGGCGTCGCTTGCAGGGTGAGGGCGGCGGCGCTACAGTGGAACAAGGTCCTCCGGCTCTTCCTCAACCTCGCCGTCCTCTGCTCCGGGGACGACGATGAGCTCGTGGGGTGGGTCCTCGTCGGATGTGGAGACCGAGTTGGAGCTCCAGATCGAGGCGGGGCTTGTGCAGTAGTTTCCCGGCGACCGGTGATGGAGGCGGCCCAGGTTCGTCTTCTGTTGCTTCAGTGGTTGGCTACCTTGTTTGGGGTTTCGGTGGGGGCTATGGTTTTGGAGAAGGATTGGTGGATGGTGTGGGATTGGTTTCACTGCGACGGCGCAATTCATCGTCGACGCATCCAAAGTCGCCAGAGCTCGGTTTGTGGTCTTGACGGATGGATGTTCTTCAACTTCGGCTCGTTCGCGAGATGGGACGTCTGCTGCAGACCACGCCGGTGGTTTCCTCCGGTTTTGAGCTTGGCGGCGGCGGATGGAGGTGATCTTCTTCGTCGCCGGCGGATGCGGCTTAGTTCCGTGCTTAGAAAGGAAAAGGACCAATTTGTAATTTCTATTTCTCTAGAGGTCCTTTTCGCATATAGGGTTGGACAGCTGTCCTCCGTAGCCTACTACAGTGTACTCGTATTTGTACTATACTGTTATCCTTATTAATACAGGTATCCTTTTAAAAAAAAATAAGAGTAGGTATGAGCTATGTTACTAGGGTGATCTGCTTGCCTTGTCTCCTGTCTTGGACGACACTAGCCAGCAATCAACACCAGTATTCTTGTCAATGCAAGAATACTACTCAATCTACTACACACTCTGCAGAACTGAAGTACTCTCGTGTTTGTTCCCTGCGTTTCCAACACCTCTATTTATAGGCGTCAAAGGGCATGCAAAAACTGCTTGACACTTCAGGAGTAAGAAAGGGTGGCGTTTACAGCTAGCTTTCTACCTCTATTTACTGTAGTGTGTGTGCTGGCGAATCCTTAGCCAAGTATTGGTAAATAAATATTAATATTTCTCTACAAGTAACCAGGTTCATGCATGGTTAAAAACACGTACTGTACTTCTCTTTTGATTAAACTATTCCCCTTTGCCGACTTATGCACTAGTAAATTTATTTCTCCTTGCCGACATGCATACTAGTACCATCCTGATCATTCTCTGGTTTTGACGAGTGACCCAAAGTCATCCTAAAATATCTTCTTTATCTTTAATCAATGTTGTTATCCACTAAACATTGACTACTACTAATCATTAGGTATCAAAGTATACTAGAATCTCTCTTTTGAAACCTCGGCAAGCACAGATCATGCATGGTCTTTGATTAGTGAAATATCTATATGGTCACTAGATCTCACGTGATACTTCAAAGAGTAGCACGAGTACTAGTATGTCAAATGAATAAGGGTGTGCAAAGCTTCCTACGTAAACCCCTTTAAACTTAAATAAATCATGTGTGCCTAATTTTATAACTTTTATAAAATATTATAAAAATGCGGATATCACATCCTCCCCTCCTTATAAAAAATTTCGTCCTCGAAATTTACCGTATGAGGTCAGATAGGGAAAACTTGTATACAAATCCTCTTCCTTTTCCCAAGTCGCCTCTTCTTCAGAATGGTTACTCCACTGAACTTTTAAAAATCGAATGGTCCGTCGTCTCATAACCCTTTCCTTGGTGTCCAGTATTTTTATTGGGTATTCTTCATAAGATAAGTCTGGTTGTAGTTCCACCAATGGTAATTCAACTTTTTCTGTTCGTTCTCTCAAGCACTTCCTTAGCAATGATACGTGAAAAACATTGTGTACTGTAGATAAGTTTGAGGGCAAATTCGGTCGATACACCACTGGTCCAACTCTACCAATGACTTGAAACGGTCCTATGTACCTTGGACTCAGTTTGCCTCGCAAGACAAAACGCCTTGTCCCTTTCTTAGGAGATACTTTTAGGAAAACAAGGTCTCCAACTTGAAACTTTAGTTCTCGGCATCTTACATCTGCTTGCTTCTTTTGTCTATCTTGTGCTGCCTTTAAATGTGTACGAATCACCTGTAATTTTTCCTCAGCTTCCTGGACAATTTCTGGTCCTATAAATTTTCTTTCCCCCATTTCTCCCCAACAAATTGGTGATCTTCCATATAAAGCTTCATATGGCGCCATTTTTATACTTGATTGATAGCTGTTGTTATATGCAAACTTCACTAGGGGTAATAATTCATCCCAACTCTCCTTAAAATCCAAACTGCTTGCACGTAGCATGTCTTCCAATATTTGAATTGTTCGCTCGGATTGTCCATCTGTTTTGCGGATGATAAGCCGTACTAAAACTTAGCTTGGTTCCAAGCGCTTTATGTAAACTTTTCCAGAATCTAGAGACAAATCGTGGATCTCTAACTGAAACAATATTGTTGGGAATTCCATATAATGCTACTATCTCTTTGATATATAACTTTGCTAGCCTCTACGAAGTGAGTACGTTTTCTTTATTGGAATGAATCGTGCAACTTTGGTCAATCTATCGACAATAATCCATATGGTATCGTATCCTGCAGATGTTCGGGAAGTCCGGTAACAAAATCCATATTGATTCCCTCCCATTTCCATGTTGGAATTTCCAATGGTTGTAGTGGACCTGCTGTCTTTTGATGGTCCACCTTGACTTGCTGACATGTACTGCATTCTAAAACATATTGAGCGATTTCTCTCTTCATATTAGGCCACCAAAATACTCCTTTCAGATCATGGTACATCTTTGTGCTTCCGGGGTGTACTGTGTATGCAGAGGTATGTGCCTCCTGCATTATTTCTTGCTTCAAGGCTGAATCCCTAGGTACACATATATGATTCTTAAGCCAAACTGATCCATTTTCTCGCACTTGAAATTCTGATAGTTTTCCTTCTTCTATATCTTTCTTTGTTTCCATAAGAAATGTATCCTCTCTTTGCTTTATCCTAATTCTTTCATGGAGATCTGATTGGACATGTAGTGCAAACACCTTTACTGATGGTTCTCGTATACATACCTCTAAACATAACTTCTCCATGTCCTTAAGAATATCCTTTTGACTTGTCATTAAAAATACTAAATTACAATCTGTTTTCCTGCTTAGGGCATCAGCCACTATATTTGCCTTACCCGGATGGTAATTAACATTGACGTCATAATCTTTGAGCAACTCTAACCACCTTCGTTGCCGCATATTCAATTCTTTCTGTGTAAAAATATACTTTAAGCTCTTGTGGTCAGTGAAAATTTCACAATGTTCACCATACAAATAATGCTGCCATATCTTTAAGGCAAAGATAACTGCTCCCAGTTCCAAGTCGTGTGTTGGATAATTCTTCTCATGTAATTTTATTTGCCGTGAAGCATAAGCAATTACTTTGTTGTTTTGCATGAGAACACATCCTAAACCAATCTTTGATGCATCACAGAAAATAGTATAACCTATCCCACAAGTTGGTACTGTCAGAACTGGAGCAGTAACAAGTCGGTGTTTTAACTACTGAAAATTTTCTTCGCAATCCTTAGTCCACTCAAATTTGATGCCTTTACGAGTGAGCCTTGTTAATGGTGCGGCTAATTGTGAAAATCCCTCAATAAATCTTCTGTAATATCCCGCTAAACCAAGAAAACTTCTTATCTCCGTGATAGTGGTTGGTCTTTTCCATTCTACTACAGCTTGTGTCTTTATTGGATCTAGAGATATCCCTTCTCCAGAAATAATGTGTCCAAGGAAAGATACTTTGCTCAGCCAAAAATCACACTTCTTAAGTTTTGCATATAATTTATGTTCCCTTAAGGTCTGAAGTACTATTCTCAAATGCTCGGCATGTTCCTCCTCATTTTTGAATAAATCAGAATATCATCAATAAATACAACCACAAATTGGCCCAAATATGACTTAAATACTCGGTTCATTAAATCCATAAAGGTTGCCGGTGCATTTGTCAAACCAAATGGCATAACTATATATTCATAATGTCCATATCTTGTACGGAAAGCAGTCTTTGGAATATCCCCCTCTTTAATTTTCACTTGATGATATCTAGATTGTAAATCAATCTTCGAAAATACTCGTGCACCTTGTAATTGATCAAATAGGTCATCGATCCTAGGCAATGGATATTTATTCTTAATGGTTACCTTGTTTAGCTCTCTGTAATCTGTACATAGTCAAAGACTGCCATCCTTTTTCTTCACAAATAGTACTGGAGCACCCCATGGCGACATACTGGGACGAATAAATTCTTTTTTCTTCCAACTCCTTTATTTGATTTCTCAACTCTTTCAGTTCTGGTGGTGCCATTCTATATGGCGCCTTTGATATCGGAGTGGTTCCAGGAATTAGATCAATACCAAACTCAATTTCTCGGGTAGGTGGCAACCCAGGTAATTCATTAGGGAAAACATCAGAGAATTCTCTAACCACTGGAATGATGTTTATGTCCTTCACATCTACCTCTAGGTTGGTTAGAAAACACTCAACCTTTCTCTTCTTGCCCCCTTGATATGATATTTTTTCGCTGATTTGGTGCATGCAACGTGACCTTTTCTTATGGCAGTCAATGATTGCATGGTTTTTTGCTAACCAATCCATTCCTAGTATTATGTCAAAATCTTGCATGTCTAACACTATTAAATTTGCCAAAAAATTTCTTCCCTTAATCATTATTGAGCAATCATGGCATATTCTTTTTGCTATCATTTCAGCCATAGGTGACTCAACACAAAGCCTTTTTCTTAATAAGTCACTCTCTATACAATGGTCATTTAGGAATTTGCATGAAACAAAAGAGTGTGTCGCACGAGAATCAAATAAAACCTTTGCATCACGAGAGCAAACTAAAAGTGTACTGTCACCACATTGTCCGCTTCATTCGCGTCTTCCCGAGTTAGATGATTCACCTTAGCATATTTTGTGGGTTTCTTTTTCCCAAACTGAATGGTTCGATATGAAGGTGCATTCTGCTTGGATGGTGGTGCTGGCAGGTATAAGGGAGCACGTGGTGCTGGTAATGGCAAAGAGGTTGCTCCAGCAGTGAAATTTTTGTTCTGAATAGTAGGGCATTCTCTTGAGGTATGGCCCTCCTTTCCACACCTAAAGCATTTCCCATGACGATGTTCACACTAGTAAGCTAGACGGTTACCATTACAGATAACACATTTGTTGACTCCTGACTGCAAATTATTTTGCATATTTGAATACCAGTTTTGCTGGTTCTTCCTCTGTCCATTTCCTGAATATTGATGTTCGGTTCTAACCTTTTTATGCTGTTGTTCGCCTTCTGCTCGCTCCCCGGTAGCTTGTTCAACTGCCAATGCCTTGTTAGCAACCTCACGAAATGACTTTAGTTCAAATACCTCCACTCGTGCTTTAATTGGTTGTCTTAATCCTTCCTCAAATCTGCGAGCTTTGACCTCATCATTTTGAACATAAATGGAAGTGTATCGCGCCAATCTAGAAAATTCAATCTCATATTCTGCTACGGTCTTCTGTCCTTGCTTTAATTCTAAAAATTCCTTCTCCATTTTTCTCTAGACACTTGCAAGGAAATACTTCTTATAAAAATCATCCTTGAATATTTTCCATGTGACAAAAAATCCAGCTTCATATTTCTTTTTGTGTGCATCCCACCAGTCAAAAGCTCCTCCCTGTAGCTTAAATGTGGCCATCGTTACTTTCTCTTCATCAGGGCAGTTCATGGCATCAAAAATTTTCTCAATTTCAGTTAACCAATCTTCTGCCTCTAATGGATTTGCAGTGCCAACAAAAGTAGGTGGGTGCAATCTTAGAAATGAACGTAAACTATTTTCTTTGCCTTCATCCTTGCGTTCTCCCTTAGGTGGCTGGTGCATGAGTTGCTCCAAAATTTCAGTTTGCCTCCTCTGAGTTTCCTCTTGACGATACAGAATGTTGAGGAGCATTGCAGTTACCTGAGGTTCGCCAAAATCTTGTCCTTGTGCAGCTCCTAAAGATTCTTGTGAAGAAGCTCCTAAAGATTCCTCACCACTTGCATCGTGATTTGCATTAAAATCTCCATTGTCACTGTTAGCCATCTAGAATATTAAAGAAAAACAGAGTATGTCAAATACTAAAACGGTAGAGCTTCTCTTATTTGAACATTACTGCTATATATATCAGTATGACAGTGTTACAGCCAAAATTTACACATCCTAACAAGTTAGGTGTGTTACTGTCAGTGCATAGCTAGTGCTATTTGCTTTTCTTTTGCTTCCTGCTACAACTAGTGTTGCTACAAGTAGTAAAACCTCATGTCTACAGGTTACAAAATCCCAAACATCCATAACAAGCTGTCATTATTTTATTATACTACTAGTGTTCGCTACTTGAGTTCTTGCACTTCAGGTGCTACTGGCTGCATCTAAATTGTCTCTGATATTTTGTCTAGCTATCTTCTGACGCAGCTCTTGGTTCTCCTCCAACAGTGCCTGGATTTGTCCTCCCTGCCTGCTATTAATTTCTTCTAACTTGTCAAGTTCTTCCTGCAGCTTCTTTTTTAAGTTCCTCTTGATGCAACCACTCATCCCTATCCTCTATCTCAATGTTCAGATCATGCTTTATCTCATACAGATGGGCTTGATGATCCTGCTCCAGGTCTTCAAGATCCTGCTTCCCTGCGAGTTTCATGGTACTGCTGCAGCTGACTGATCTCATAAGCATGTTGATGTTCCTTTTGCGCCGCCTGCATCACCTACTCCCAGTACTCATGTGCGTGCATGTCAACGAGTGCAAAGTTCAGAGTACAAAATAGAACCTTCAGTGCTTCTTTGGCAGTATAGGTAATTGCTTCATCCTCGGTTAAGCCAAAAGCATACACAGAGGTAAATGAGGTTGGATCATGTGGCCTAAGCTAAGCTGCACATGTGCTGCACCCTTAAAACCTGCTCCAACAGAGCTAGCAGCCACAGAAATGATAGGGGATTCAAGGTCGAAATACTCTGCCACCTCTTCTAGCACTTTCACAAAGTTGAGATGGAAAATGGTAATATCATCCATCCATGTCCAACATTTTTAGTTAGAACAAATAAATAAATAATGCATCAATTAAACACATAAATTTATACGTACTAACCTACGCAGCTTATCTACCCATTAAGCCCAATTGATTCTTTTTAAGCATTTCATCATTTTTTTAATGATTAACCAAAAAAGCTGATACCACTAAACGGTCACGCCCAAACCTTGGGCCTATTTGTAACAGTCGCCACATATTTACCAAAAATCGATAAATATATAAGGCTTAAACAAGAACTCTGAATGTTTCATTGACAATATAAAAATTGTCCTTTATTCATTACATTTGATCTTGCGTACATTAAAAAAACAACATTATTTATACTACTAGATGATGGTGTTTTCCCTTCCCGTCAGCTACGCCTACATCTCATTCTCATGCATCGACATAGTATCAGAGGCATGATCTTCATTATTGCTAGCTGTAAAAAAAAATTAAAGCAGGGTGAGTATAAACTCAGTAAGTAGATACCCTGCAACAATAAATAAAAATCATGGTGTTATATATGATCGCAAGCTTCCCAACCCGGGAGTCACAGGGGTGAAATTTCACACTTTTACACTCTTAAGAGGGTACATGACATCAACAGTCTCTGCTAAAATGAAGGTTCCAGCAAAGCTGAGCCCTTAAACCCATGAGTAACAACAACTTGACCTACTAATAGTCGATCGTTCCTACGAATCCATCATCGACTACTCTGTTCTGTACAAGAGTCATTCCCATGGAGAACCCAGACAGTTCCATGCCTGAACTGTGACCGATACAATAAAATTGCCATCATAACACCATGTTTTCATGAGTAGAAAGATTGAACAGAGCAATACGTAAACATATGGAAAAGGTATTGAAATAGGAATGCAAAATAAGAGTAGGTACGAGCTATGTTACTAGGGCGATCTGCATGCCTTGTCTCCTGTCTTGGACGACACTAGCCAGCAATCAACACCAGTATTCTTGTCAATGCAAGAATACTACTCGATCTACTACACTCTGTAGAACCGATGTACTCTCGTGTTTGTTCCCAGCGTTTCCAACACCTCTATTTATACAATCTCAAAAAAAAAAAAAACACCTCTATTTATAGGCGTCAAAGGGCATGCAAAAACTACTTGACTCTTCAGAGTAAGAAAGGGTGGCGTTTACAGCTAGCTTTCTACCTCTATTTACTGCAGGTGTGTGTGCTGGCGAATCCTAAGCCAAGTATTGGTAAATAAATATTAATATTTCTCTAGAAGTAACCTGGTTCATGCATGGTTAAAAACACGTACTGTACTTCTCTTTCGATTAAACTATTCCCCTTTGCCGACTTATAGTAAATTTATTTCTCCTTGCCGACATGCATACTAGTACCATCCTGATCATTCTCTGGTTTTGAGTGACCCAGTCATCCTAAAATATCTTCTTTATCTTTAAGGGTTATTTTGAACCATACCATTGCAATTTTCACAGGTTGAAGATGTACCATTACAACTTCACATATTGGAAAAATGCCATTGAAACTTTGAGCTACGCTGAAAAATCCCATTGTCTACATCTTGCAGCTGCTTGGGCCCATTGCCAGTACTATGTATTTTCGTATTGACCTCCATGCCCTCCTGGTGAATGGATAAGCCATCGAGAGGGACTTACCCCGTCTCCTTCACGGTTCCACTGTTCTTCGTCGCCCGCTTCCAGCACTGGTCGCCGCCCCCACCTCGAACCTGGATTGCTAAATTAAGTGCTTGCTTCTGGATTATATGCTTGTCAACCTGGATTGTATGCACATGTGGCCTATATATGCTTCTGGGATTATATATGCTGTCATTAACTCATTGTATATGCTGTTATTTTGTTTGGACTGAACTCAGTTTGGCAATTGCATATATATGGTACTGAAATCACAGAACACAATTGGCACAACACAGTTCATTTCATTGCAAATATAGGGAGACATACAACTTCACATAACACATTTCATTGCACAGTACAGCACTACCCCAACACACACTTAAATTATTTAAATTATTTCTTCCACACAATTGACACAATGACGGCTACAAACATTGCCAAGATCAGAACAACACCAGCTCCATTCTCCACCTCTTCCTTCAATCCTTTCACTTCATTCTTCAAGTTGCCAAGTGACCGTCGATGCCGGTGTTTGTCGTCGATTGGAGGCAGGTATGATGGAGCGGCGGTCACCACTGTCGAATGACAAATGCATGTTGGTGAAGTCCCAAGTGACGCTTCCAAAGTTCATCAGCCATGGTAGCCCCAGTATAATGTCGATGTCGTTGCCGATGTCGAGGAGGTGAGCATCGATGCTGAAGCTGTGGCCATGAGTAGTAAAATTTGTATTGAAAGTTGCAGCACGACACTATACCTCCTGGCCATTACCTATGATCATTGTTGTGGAGATTCTTCGCTCTTGTAGGTCAATTGCACGTGCTACATTGATATCGATAACGTTGTGGGTTGCACCCGAATCAACCAAGGCGTGAACGAGAACAGCATTTAGTATGCCGTCTAGGTAGAATGGTGCAGCGCCTTGTACTGCGGAGTTTGTTTTGCCAATGAACATCAGAAGGGAGTTGACGTTGTCTGCATTGTCGTCTTCGGCGTAATCGTTGACTATGGTGATCTCAAATAGCTATTTGCATTTATGGCCACGGACGAACTGTTCATCCGTGGTTGAAACAACGACCCATGCGGCATCTTTCTGCCATCTCTACTGGAGTCAAGCGTTTGAAGGGCGAGGTGGTGGTGGTAGTTGTGTTGCTGTAGTTGCTGATGGAGTTGTTGTAGTTGTAAATGATGGGGGTGTTGCGGTTACCTTTGTAGGAAACGAACGTGTTGGACGTGTTGCTGCTGCCTTGCCGGATTCAGCGATGACCTCCAAGCATCGTTCGTATGCTCTTGCAAGTGACATAGCTATTTCCATATCCTGAGGATTGAGAAGCTCAACATCTATCTTTAGTGGTTCTAAGAGACCAACAGTGTAGATGTTGACTTGTTGTTGCTCTCTTAGATTTCTAGCTCGTGCTACGTGCGCCAGAAAACGTTTCGTGTAGTCGTCAACTGTCCCTGTCTTGCATAACGCTGCCAATTCGCTCAATGGATTGCGTCTGGTTGGTGGCTCGAATCATTCATTGACACATTGGGAAAAATAATCCCAATCTATCACCTCTTGATCCTATGAGAGACGCATATGTCATTGTTGTGTTGTACCAGTAAGATGATAAGATGCATACCATATTTTTTCATGTTCTGGCGTTTTCTGTCCATTGAAAAATTGCTCATATCGATTGAGCCATAGTAGGGGATCTTCCTTGCCATCATACTTTGGGAAGGAGAGTTTGTGAGTTTTGATTTCCAGGCCAGAGGAATTACCGTTGGTTTCTGATTTGATCTCCTCGTTGCAGAAGAGTTTGGCCTCCACTTTAGCTGCTACATCTGGCATGTTGGTGGATTGTGATGCGTCAACTTGTTTTTTGATGTAGGCATGACCGGCATCAAACATTGCCTGTCTGGCGGCGATCTCCAATGTTGTTGCGACGCGGTCTTTATCCTTCTCCAATTCTCTAGTTTTATCGTCGAGGATTGCTCCTTTCTCGAGGCTGCGGATCCTGTCGTTCATGACCTTCATCTCCCCTTGGATGTTGTTGACCTTGGTGGAGAGATCCTTGATGAATTTCTCCATGAGATGAAGAAGAGCTGCGTTGTCCGACATGGTGACGGCGTGGAGATCGATCGGTCGTCCGTTACCAACTATAAGGGGCCTAGTGCAGGGGGCACGTGGCAGCCACTGGCGGTAGCCCGGGGCGGCGACGGCGTGGGCTACGGCGGCGGCGTGGTGAGCGGCGGCGACTAAGGGAGAGAGATAGGGATAAACCCCTTTTATTATTGAATTGACCTGATTACAGCTGGAGAGTATTTATAGCCCAATTGACTTAGCTTAGACCCTAAGCAATTATAGAGAATTCCTGCGGATATTCTCTTCCTTTAGTTTGACATCACCTAATTATAGAAAATACTTTATTGGTGGAAGGCTGACGTGGTGAGGCGGAGGCGGCGCCCGCGGCACGCGCGCGTGGGGGCGCGGCCCTGCCTCCTCTCCTGGCGTGGCGGTGCCCTAGCCATGGCCCATGATGTCGTTGTCCTCCTCTTGGGCCGGAGTTGGCCAAATTTCTTGGCAAAGTAGCTGGGTCGTCGTTATACTTGTTACAATTCTATGCAAGCTTGCAAGTTCGTTTTCAAACAAGAATTGGTCAAAGTTATGCTCAGAACCAAGACCCAACTCAAGAATTAATTCCAATTATGGAAAGATAGTTTTGTATAATTAGTTTCATTTTCTTGGTTTCCTTTTATGTTTCTTGAGGATTGTAATTTAAACCTTCCTTCTTTATTTTAATAAAATCACAATAGGGAGACCCCTCCTTTTTTTGGCCTAAAAGAAGAACCGATCGAAAACATTCAATTTTGCATTGTTAAGTATAATTCTTTCATTTACTTATAAAGGTACTTGCAAGTTAAACCGATCTGATGACTTCTGCAGCTTTCGAGGTCAACGATACATCATCGAGGAACTAGAGATTTTGTTTTTCTTTTTCTTCGCGTGGAAAGTGCTGCCTGTTGTTGCGTCGCTGTGCACTTCATGATTATGGACAGTTGGATACAGATTATTCAAGCACAAAATGTAATGCAGAGTCAACTTTAGCTCGGGCTCTGCATCTTGCATGCTCCGGTAGAACACTGCTAAGAGCATCTCATCCACGAAGCCTAGCGGTTGGCCGACGTATTACCTCCTCCTTGAAATTGCCATTGAGGAACGCAGGTTTGAGATTGTGGATCGGCCAATTCCAGTGTGTGGCGAGATTATAATACGATTCTTTTTACTAATATAAAGGTTCTTGCAACTTATACCGATCCGACGACATCTGCAGTTTTCCATCACCGAGGAGCCAGTTTATGTTTGTTTTTCTTTGCGTGGAACGTGCTGCCTCTTGTTGCGTCGCTGTGCACTTCATGTGGACACAGTTATTCAAGCACAAAAAGTAATGCACACCAGGAAGGGCCGGTGGCATGATCCGGTAGAACAAGTATATTTTTCTTTGGGTGCCAACCACGCTGATGCCCTTGTCATGTGCCTCACAGAAGCCAGCCAGGCCATGTGCCTCACAGAAGCCAGCCAGGCAGGGCCAACCCACTCCTGGTGGCGGAGACAGAAGGCTGGATCTGGACGACGATGGCGTGAACGGTGAAGCTCCTACTCCTGCGCTGCTTCCCCGACGACCCCAACCATCCCCTGCTTGAGGCCGAGCAGGCTGCCGATCTCGAACAGGTAGGCCTTCGTCCTCTCTGTCCATGACATCCTGCTCGCCTTGTCACAGTACAAATCTTCCTCACTTACCAGTTACACTGTATTTGTGCAGGAGCCACCGTACCCAAACATAAATGAAAATAGAGGTGCGAGGATTAGATTTGACCTAATTTTATTTACGTTTGCGTTACTGTTAAAGGAACCAAAAATCACGTTACTTTTGCGTTACCGATCGTACGACTTCTGCAATTTTCGAGGTCAACGATACATCACCGAGGAGCCAGATTTGTTTTCCCTTCTGCGTGGAAGGTGCTGCCTGTTGTTGCGTCGCTGTGCACTGCATCTTGATGGACACAGTCAACTTTTAGCTTGCTCTGCAGCTAGTCAACTTTTAGCTCCAGCTCTGCAGCTTGCCCCAGTAGAACACTGCTAACAAAGTAACAACTGTAGTATATTTTTCTTTGGGTGCCAACCACTGCGGACGCCCTTGTCATGTGCCTGTCATTCCACATTCAGAGGCAAGAGCAGGGGCTGGATCTGAACGGCAGGAGAAGGCGCGTGAGAAGCTCCCACTGTTCCGATGCTCCCCAACGACGATCCCGACGACCTTCACTAATATGCCAAAACCCAAAGGACCTTCACTAATATGAGTTGAGAATTGGCAATTGGGTATGGCAGCCGAGGGTAGGCCCAGCCCGTACAAGAGACCTACAATGTAATTGATTATTGTTTGGTTAATTAGTTACCATCTCGGCATCTCCTAAAAACAAATTACCAGTTCGCTTTTAAAGTTCATGCTCACTTCGAAAGAGGGAGTGCGCACGTCGCTGTTCACTGGATGATGACACTGGCAGAAAAAACAAATGTAGAGCCAACTTGGCTCCGGATCTGCACATTGCTCCGGTACAACACTGCTAACTAGCATATTTTACTTTGAGTGCCAGCCATTGCCGATGCCCTTGTCATGTGCCTTTGATTCCGCATCTGGAGTGGCGGCATCCCACTCCAGCCTCACCGAAGCCAGTCAGGGGTGCAGGAGCTGGATCTGCACGACGAGGGCGTGAAGCTCCCACAGTCTTGCGCTGCTGCTTTCCCGACGTACGACGCCCACCTTCGCCCTGCTTCAGGCCAAGAGCAGGCGGCCGCTGATCTCGATCTCGGTAGGCCTTCATCGATCCTCTCTGTCCACGACATTGCTAGCTGCTCAGCTACCACTCACCAACACACACTATTGCGTACAGGAGCTACCATACCCATCGAGCTTGGAGGCCACATATATGGAGCTGGCGACGGGCGCCATGGGGAGCCTGCTCCTCAAGCTAGGCGAGCTGGTCAAGGAGGAGTACGGCCTTCAGAAAGGCGTCAAGAAGAAGATCGAGAAACTCTCACGGGAGCTCGAGGCGGTGCACACATTCCTCTGCGAGATCGGCGACGTGCCAGCGGACCAGCTCGACAAGCAGGTCAAGCTCTGGGCGAGTGAAGTCAGGGAGGCGTCCTACGACATGGAAGACGTCATCGACACATTCCTGGTGCGTGTTGAAGACGACCCTAATGAGCCTGCTGAGCCACACATGCTACGGCGCCTCCGGAAAAGGTGGGCAGGCTGTTCAAGAAGAGCAAGGCTCGCCACAAGATCTCTAGCCTAATAGATGACATCAATGAGAAGCTTCAGGAGGTGGCAGCAAGGCGAGGCAGGTATGCACTCGATGGCATTGTCCCCAAGCCAGCAGCTGCAAACACCATCGACCCTCGCGTCCTGAATCTATACAAAAGGGTCACCGATCTTGTTGGCATTGAGGGACCAAGGGATGAGCTCATAAATAAGTTGTCCCTAGGGGATGGCGACGTGGATCCGTCTAGTACTATAAAAATGAAGATCCTTTCTATCGTTGGATTTGGAGGGCTAGGCAAGACCACTCTTGCCAAAGCTGTCTATGACCACCTCACCTCGCGCTTCGAGTGCCAGGCTTTTGTTCCAGTGGGTCAGAATCCTGACATCAAGAAAGTCTTTAGGGACATTCTCATGGGTCTGGATAATGAAACTTACGCTCATTCCAAATTGAATGGCTTGGATGAGAGGCAACTCATGGACAAAATCAACGAATTCGTCAGAAAAAAGAGGTACGAGCTAGTATGATCTCTGATTCATTAATCATTTCTATTCATCACTGGCTTATTGCTAAACATTTATAGCCGCTTTTAGATTATGTAGCGGAACAATTTGGTCTTTATATCTTGTTTTATGTTATAAAGGAAAATGATGAAAGGAATGTGACAAAATGGTGACATGGGAAAAAAAAGCTATAAATCAAGTCTCGGATATTTATTTACCATTTCTTGTATTGTCTTGTGAATATGTAGGTGCTTGATTGTTATTGATGATATATGGGACATGGACACCTGGGAATTTGTCAGATGCGCTCGTCAGGAAAGTAATTGTGGATGTAGACTTGTGATCACTACACGCATTTCTGAAGTTGCTGCACATGCTGATCAAGCTTACAAAATATAGCCACTTTCTCATGATAACTCTGAAAAATTATTGTTTGCAAGAATAGTTGACAGTCAAGGCAAGTATTTATATGGGCATTCAGTTGACGCATGTGAAAAAATTTTGAAGAAATGTGGTGGTGTGCCACTTGCTATCATTACAATAGCCAGTTTGCTAGCCAATAAACCATGGGAGGATTGGTCCGAGGTGTACAACACAATTGGTTTCGGGCATAAAGACAACAGTGTTTTATATAATACCAGAAGGATATTATCTTTTAGCTACTATGATCTGCCTTCACATCTAAAGACTTGCTTGTTGTATCTCAGCTTATTTCCTGAAGATCACGTGATTGAGAAAAATAGTTTGATATGGAAGTGGATAGCTGAAGGTTTCATTGCTCCTGAACAAGCAGAACCAGGGGTAGGGATATTTGAGCACGGAGAGAGGTACTTTAATGAATTGATAAACAGAAGCATGATCCAGCCACGGGAGACAGCGTATCAAGGGTACATTGATGCATGCTCAGTTCATGATCTAGTTCTTGATTTGATACTTCAATTGTCGAGGGAACAAAATTTTGTGTCTATATTGAATGGTGGTCAGCAACAGAAACCACAGGGGATCATTTCTCGCAGGGTGGCCCTACAGTGTGTTGAAGAGCACAACAACATTGGTCAGTTGGCTAATATCGCTGTGGGATCCATCTTTGCATGTCCATGTGATTTTCATGCATTGTACCCGCGCCTCCCATTTTTACGTGTAGTAGAAATGGTAGATTGTTGCGACAAAGATGGGTTGAATCATCTTGGGAGTTTACTTCACTTGAGGTACCTCAGACTAGAGAGTATCACTGGACTGCCTAGGGAGGTAAGATGTCTGAGGTTTCTGCAAACTCTGGATTTAGAAAACAGCTTGATAAAGAAGCTGCCGGAGGAGGTGGGACTTCTGACCCAACTTGTTTGCCTACGAATACGAAAGTATAAGAAAACACATGTGCCGGCTGGTTTGATCGGCAAGCTGACATCATTGCAAGAGTTGTGCATAGGGTCTGTACATGGAAATGATACAATGCTATTTGTGAAGGAGCTGGGCCAGTTGAAGGAACTGAGGGTGCTCAAGACTCTGATTGATGATACTACTGAGGACATCTAGAGTTCTTTGCTGGTGTCCCTGGGCCATCTGCGCAATATCAGAGAACTACAAATTTCTTGCTTTGACAATTACGCTTCTGGCACGGTGAACAATGGCGAAGGACGGGTCTCCTGTCAGCATCTCCGTTTTGTGCATTTGTATAATTGCTTGATATTCTCTGGACTATCGACATGGATTAACTTGTCGCATGCTCCAAACCTCTCCTATCTGAATGTGCAAATGGCATTTTTGAATGACAAGGACATGGAAACCCTTGCCAAGTTGCCAGAGCTCAGTTGCCTCGTACTGTTTTTGAAAGGTCGCACCAACAAGTCAGTAGTTAGCATAAAGTTTTATACAAATGAAGGTGTTGGCTGCTTTCACAAGCTGAGATTCTTATCGATACAGGGTCCATCCATCTGGTTTGATCTACGCAGCAGCGAGTGCAACAACAGCAGAGTAGCATCATCTAATACTATCATGCCATGTCTTGAATCCCTTGAATTTGAATTCCATGTGCGGTCCCTAAGAGACAAGAACCCACATCTTGGTTTTGACAGGCTGCTTGGCTTTCAGAACCTCGGAACAAGTTCTCTCCAAAGAGTCCGTGTCAATGTGAACTGTGAAGGTGCCGGTCATCGGGAGGTGGAGGAAGCAGAGGCTGCATTGGAACACGCGGCCGCAGTCCATCCAAAACATCCCACCCTTCGAAGCGGAAGGGATTATGAAGCATATATGATGTCACGCTACCAAGAGGTATGACGTACTTGATCATGCATGCACATTATATCTGATGAAGGTGCTTTCAAATTCTACTGGCTCTGATTAACTATTGCTTCCTATCTATCTTGTCTTTCTACTTCATAATGATCATAATAAAATGTTTATCTCATACGGTGTACCTCACGAGCTAGGAACTAAATCTAGCTCCTCTTCATTGAATTACACCCTCCGTTTCTGAATGGAGTTGGCTTAAGTCAAACTTTTGAACTTTGACCTTTATTTTTTATAAAATAAATGTTAAGAATTATGATACCAAGTTAATATATTTATATTTGTCATATAATATATTTTTTCATAAGCTGCTCATTATATGTCGTAAATGTTGTTACTTTATTCCATAAAATTAGTCAAACTAAAAATAGTTTGAAGGGCATAGATTATAGAAATTAAAGAACAGAGGGAGTATTATTAGTCATGGCTCAATCGGGTTCTCTAAATAGTATTCCAGGCAAGCCGGCAAAAGGACACAGAATTCGATCCAAACTAAGGCCCACAGAAGCAAGGTCATTTTCTAATACCTATTGCCAGGTCTTAAAGGCGTCCGCAACAGTCAGTTTGGTCGAAGTCGCCAAAATAAATGGCTGCTAGAAGAATAAAAAAAACAGAGGAAATATTAAGCTTGCGTGATAGACTATTGAAGAGTATTCGAGTACGTCTACAGAGACGTGTGCAAGGCTATTGCTTCGTGGTTAGCTAGGGAGATGCATTTTTGCATTCTCTTACACCTCTGTGTCACCAAATAGCTAGTAAATTCGTCAACCGTTTTGGGGCTGGTCTAAGCGAAATTCGTACTAGGTGTTACTATACCCACCTTTCTTCTTCCACTATGGCAAAGTAGGTAATAAACTTCCTTCTTTATTGCTTTTCCTCCCCATTGTGGATGCCATTATGCCTAGTAATTAAGCAGAGTACTAAACAAATACAGATAGTTAAATTTAATTAAAAACAGCCAGAGATGTTTAACAAAATGCCAAAAATAAAAAAAGGATAGTCTGGATTTTCCGTCACCAGATTCATTCATAACATTATGAAGTGTGGTGTCTAACTACTAAGGAATGTACTTAGAAATGCAAGGAAAAACACTCTGTTTTGGAATGTGTGTATATTGTGTTCCTATGATGACATGGAATTCATGAGTGGCCAGCCGAGAGTGTGCACATGCTTTTCTTTTCAGGATATTTATTTTTATTTTCTAACTGTATCGAATAAATGGTAGGCATGTATCGAAATGAGCAGAACCCCTGAGTTAATAACCCAGGCGTGGAAGTTGGCAGACATCGTTGGCTCAAGACAGATTCAAATAGTGCGCATGCCAGATCTGACTGCATCTTCAAGCAAAGTATGTTAAGCAACGTTTGCATGTACATCTTCCATTTAATGCAAGGAACGTCACACATCAATATCTTCGAGCGCTTTTGATTTTCATGCTTAACAATTCAGTAGAATTTAGGACTGTTATGGTCATATTCAGAAGCATTGTGTTTATTTGTTTTCTTCGTAGGTTATGCGCTTGTTGTACACAGATAATGGGGTCGCACTTTTTGCTCTGAGCTCCAACACAGTTCATAAGCTGTGGAAATGGGAGCACAGTGGCAAGAATCCACATGGCAAGGTTAGACTAGACAACTGGCTTATCTTGGTTTCAACAATGTTTGGTTGTTTCTAAAAACCATCATCACTACTTTTTGCTAGCCATCCGAATCTGTTCCACCTGTATTGTGGCAACCAGAAAATGGCTTTGAAATGACAGACGACATTATTGATGGCAACAACTCTGAAGAAGCAACGGCCTGCTTTGCACTATCCAGAGATGATAGCTATATAATTTTGGCTTCAGGTGACAAAGTCTCCATTTTCAACACGGAGACATTCGAGGTATGTCTTCTTCAGACTTTAGTTGTCTATAACAATAAGCTATTCATTCCATGATTGATCTTTGACAAATCATGACTGATTCACTAAAACAAACTTTATTCTGTAGTTGTGCAATATCATTTCTTTGGCTTCACTTATTTTGTGGAATCTCTCACAGGTCATACGTGCTTTCATGGCACCTCTGCCTATTGCAACATTCCTTGCATTCCACCCATTACACCAAATTTACAATGAGGTTATTATTGGATGGGAGGACTCTTCAATTCATATCTACAATTACCATATCAATAAAGTGAGTATTATATGTGAATCTTCAACCCCCTGTTTCAGTGAATCTCAGAGTATATTGGCAAAACTCATTAATATATGGTTCTCATTGGGAATGCAACAATCTACCCATCATACAATAATATGTTTTCTTTTTAGACTATATATCCCCACATCTTTTAATAACGTATCAGGATATCATGAGATTCTAAATGTTGTCTTACATATTAATTATATAACAAATGTTATGTACTCTTGACGAACTTTGAGGATATACAACAAGATACATATATTCCATCAGAAGATAGTGGTTTCTCCCGGCAACATTATGAAGAGTCACAATAAATACCATGGGGTATGATCCAAAAAAACTTTATAAACATACATATTTAGTTAGCTTGACATTTAAGGATATGAGAATTCGATTCCTATGTGAGGAACATTATGCTTAATATACTAATTACCATTTAGTTTTCGGTTTAACATCGACTACCACAATATCAACTCATCTTAATCAATTGCACAGGTTGTAATTGTGCTTATGGGTCATCAGAAAAAGATAACTGGATTAGCACTTTCGATGTCAAAGAACGTGCTTGTATCCTCAGGTGCTGATTCTCAGGTGCGAATTCTAATATATATACATATAAATTGGAATGGTAATTTCATTGTTTCAAAAGTGATCCTGAGTTAAACATAAGCGTTGTGCATGAGAGCATGCCTTCAAGACCAATTTATATTTGTCGTATTTCATATTTTCCTTTATTCCATTTTCTAAAAGATGTAAAGATCTATAAATAGTACATTCTTGATTGATTGCATGAAAAAATTATTTATATTATATTTGTTTATTTGTTTCTAAATTCTACGTCATTTTTCTTTTTTTTTTTTTTTGCAATGAAATGAAAATAATTTTCAGCTATGTGTTTGGAGCATTAATGGTTGGGAGAAGAAGAAATCAAGATACCTCCAACCTCCATCTAATCTTTCTAGTGCTTTAGTTGGCGATACAATGGTACAGTTTGACTATAAAGAAACATATCTTTTAGTAGTTCATGAGAGCCAATTGGCGATCTATGATTGGCAACTAGAATGCTTGTGCTCGGTAAGTCATTTACATCATTTTCATAAAAGTATATTTCTCTTACTTGATATATGCGGACCTGACTAACATTACATGTTTTGCATCATGCAATGTCCATGATCTAAGCAATACATTGCAATAATCACGCTACACACTAATATTTAACCTTCCATAACTTGATAATGCAGTGGTTCCCAAGAGATGCACTCCCTGCTCCAATTTCAAGTGCGGTATACTCACTTGGTTGTTTGTTGGTCTATGCTGGATTTCGTGATGGCGCAATCGGAATATTTGAAGCAGAATCTCTTAAATTGCAGTGCAGGATAGCACCATCTGCCTACATACCATCTTCAATATCCAGGTATCTGGAGTTTCAAGCCGTTTCTATTTTTTCTTTTTATGAGTGCTGCTTTCAGTTATGCTAACCAAAGTCTTGTCCCTGTTGCCTCTCTTGTCTCCAGCAGTGGTGAAACTGTCTATCCCACAGCTCTTGCTACACATCCGTGGAAGCCAAACCAGATTGCAGTGGGCATGAGCGATGGTGCAGTTTATGTGCTGGAGCCGTTGGATACAGACGATGGACAAGTGGGGAGCGACAGCTCCTCAGAACAATGTGCACCCAGTAATGTCAGCAGCAGCGGTGGTGATAGCCAACCTGATTGTCTGATCAGCCGATGAGTTTACATGGCAATGCTTGCCTGGCCTACGATGATAGATTCCGTTAAAGATCAGTCAAATGGAACTGATTTTTTATGCACCCATCGAGTTATATGTACACCATCTATCGTCAGATGTCCTTGAGATCCATCTATTCTGAGACTAGTGTTTTCAAGTCGTTGAGAACTTCCATATTTATAAGATAAATGTGCACGTTGCTAGTGGGTGAGACACTTCCCTCCCCATCCCTCTGCATCTTCATTCAAAAAACATGATTGGAGAGTGGGCAATGTATTCTCTTATCTTATTATACACAAAGACCTTGTGAACAATGCCGAGTATCAGACTACCCAATTCGCGATTCAAATTGGCTTGATTGATTTGCAATTGCAATACTCTCGTTTTGTGTGATGATGTGAGATTTCGACATATGCATTGTAAAAACTTGTTCCGAGTGGAGAAAATTGTAGACTTGGATAAAATAGTGGAGATTTCGACGGACGGATTCTGCCGCGCACCCACACGCACACTACTTCAACTCTGTTTTTCCTTTAAAAACAGTACGCGCTATAGCACTGGCAGTATTATTTAGAAACGTGGAATGGTGTAGGCGTGTAGCGGCACTGGATTCGCCATTTCAACGGCGGTGCACAGAGTGCTCGTGGGTCGTGACTAGCAAGGCTGTGAGCTGTTGTGTGTGCAGACACACTCTGCAACGCTGATGTAGCCGGGAGAGAGAGAACAGGCCTGCGCTTCGGCCGATGATGACTCCTGTAGTCGCCGCCGGTGTGGCGGCTTCAGCGCCGATGATAGCAGAAGAAGCAGAAGGCCGTCCCCTACGGCCCCAACGACGGCCCGACCAAAGTCATGTAGCAGGCCAGTTCGAGCGCCCCATCTCAGCCCACGACGCCTGTAAACAGCGACTCCCCCGTCTCTTTTCCTTCAGCCGCCATCCTCATGGTGACGGAATGCACTCCGCCTTTCTCCTCGCCCGCCTCCCTCCACTTGTCGCGCGGCAGGAAGGCCTGGCGCTCACGGACGTCACATCTCATAGCCAGCGCATCAGGTGCGTTCCCTTCCCAGCCTGTACCGTCGTCACACGCGCAGCTAGTGCTTGTCATCTGCCGAAGGGAGTAGTGCTAGCTGTCCTCGGGCCGCGCTCGCTAGTGAGATGCGGACTCTGCCCGACCTGAGAGCCACCGGCGGGCTCCCATAATCTGGTTGTTCAGACTTCAGAGTGTTAGCATTTTGATGAAGATTGCAATGCAATTGGACATATTGCAATTGTGGAATAAGCTGTGCTCTGCACTCCTCCAAAGTGATGCATTGCATCAGTATATATGTCTGCTTCGTTGGTCTCGTATATGTTAAGCAACCGGCACTACAATTTGCATGTTCAGGACTATATATATTCTATAAAGATTGTAACGATACTTATTTAGTATGATGATATTAGCATTTTTATACCAAGTTCATCAAACTTCAAATCGTTTGTCTTAGCACTTTGAATCCTTTTTTGGTGGAGCAGAAACTTATTGGTTTAACTTTTGGTCCACTATAAAAGTAAACAGTGACTGTGGCTTCTTCAAAATCTAATTCTGCCCGGCATTCTGAAACGGAGGTCAGTAAGATGACCATGGACATTATTCGGTAGATTAAATAAAAAACAATCAAGAAATTCCAGAACTACCATTCAAATCATGAAAAGTACTCCAAAATGTCAGAACAATCTCTTGAAGAAGGCTGCAGATGGATTGAAGGATGAGGAACTAAAATAAAATACTTTGATCTCATAAAAATATTGACGAAAAGGTTCAAATAAAAAAAATACTAAGATCATGGAAGAAGGAATTATATTCTAGAAAAAGAAGGAATTATATTCACAGGTTCCGCTTACAAGCTTTCTGGAAAAGCAAACACAAAAAGTTTTTCAGATCTCCCACTTGAGCCCACACACTTGACCCATGGAATGCCTGAACTTCCAAATAAGCATACTGGCAAGGGACGAAGAGCAAAGGAAATGGAGACGAGTCTTGATAAGACCATAGATGTAGAAGCGAGAAGATTGTGATTTCACCACTAGATTGTAATATGCTACCTTATTTGCAGAGTGGTGCGTTACTGATTGTGAGTATTAGTGTAACTCATTAGCTAATGAATCTTCAGTATTTTTTTCTCATTTGCTAGTATTTTTTCTTCTGTTATGGTTAACTTTCGAGAGCCTTGGTTATGGCATTTGGAGATATGGGTTTTGCAGATTTAGGCTCACATGACTGGTTGCTGAGCTTGGCTGCGGCAGGACAGTAAACCGATAAATTGCGCATGGCAACATGCATGTATACTTGTACTTATACAGGTACTTGCAGCTTAAACCAATGGTATGACTTCAGCAGATTTCGAGGTCAATGATACATCACCGAGGAGCCAGATTTTGTTTGTTTGTTTTTCTTTGCGTGGAAAGTGCTGCCTGAATCATGATGCACAGTTAGTTGTGTTAGAGATATGTGGTTTGCATGTCATATTAGGTGTGTGCTCAGTCTTGAGCTAGCCTATTCAGTCGGCTGAGAGCACGCCATAGCATGGTTTTCATTAAGGAAAAAATGAGTGTTACAACAATGTATAGGCTCATTGATGGAACAAGTGGCGAGTAGCAACCCGTCAATCACCGAAACACATCCCCATAACAAGAGAGCTACAAAGTGATTAACGGAGAACGGTCTCGTGACTAAGAGTACTCTCTCACAGGAGCGCACACACAAACATGGAAAACACATCGATGCACAGATGTGTCGAGCACGCGCATCTTCCATACAAACACAGAGATATTGGCCCTTTTCATGGAACCACAAGAGACATGTGGGCATGAGCTCCTTTAGTGAAAGCAGCGTTTCACCACTCGGGTTGCGCGTGGTAGATGCCGTCTCGAATAGAGACCGACCTCCAACGTCATCGGATCCTAGGGAATCCTAGACTTCTCCAATCCTTGTAGCTTGGGCAAACTCAAATTCTTGTCCACACCCATTTGAGCCGCCACCCCACACCGACACGTGCTCGTGTAGGTCGAACTGCGATGCAGCGCACCCGCCATCTCAAACCCCATCATGGGTATGGAACGCCCTGCCACAAGGACCAATGGGTAAAGGCGGGAGCTGATGGAAACATACCCTGACTGGAAGGTGGGCCCCCAACCAAGCTCTTGAGACGGATCGACAGTTAGACCCCCAACCTAGGATACTAACAATTAAGTTTGAATAACCAAAGCCATGTTGTTATCCCCAATCCCTTTATTTTGCAGCCGAAAAAGCCCGATGGTATTTTAGCGGCACCCATGTCTTTCTGAAAAAAATTTAAAAAGGGCCACTAAGATAGTAGCATTTACCTGCCTGTCACCAACCAATAATTGTCTATCGATCGGGACATACTACTATATCTATGATGGCGATGATGCCGACTAGTTGCAAAACATGCAAATCTAATGCACACTAAGGTCATTGCAAGAGGGGGAAAATGAGCGGCACTATATGTTATTTTGTATTATGATGAAGACGAGATCATGGCGTATCATATCAGATACACTATAGCGTACGTCTGGCTAGGCAACGCTTGCTAAAAGGATCTCTCGCTCGGCGGGCCAACCGTTATCTAGATAAATTAGTTGCCCCCGGATGTTAGTGTGTGGTCACCACATACACGGCCGGCCCCTCCATTGGTCCGTCCTCCCGCACATCAACAACACGCTCGAGAATCACATGCTGCACAGTCGCTTCGCATCGACGCTTCCTCTCCATCGGTTGATACGGCATATGTGTACGGCGATGACCATTACGTATACTATTCCCGGAAAACAACTAATAAATAAAATCACAAGCGGATATTGGAATTGGATAGATACAAAATACGTGTACGTGACATCGATATGCTAACCGTAGAACTAGCTAGCAAAACTACCGAACACCGAATGTGAGCGTCTGCGTCGTATTTAGAGAATAGGTTGCGCGTGATTGGTAGAAATTGATAGCAGTACTCTATTATTGTTCTATTATTGTGTAAAAATATTACCAGGACCAGCGGTTCAAAAGCTATTTCTTGTAGTTTTTCTGACGGAATTGTTGCGGCTTCGAGTCCACTCCAACCGGCGGCGTTAAAAAGATCTGCCGACGTGGATGTCCGTGCCGACCAGCAGCAGCAGGCAGGCCCAGTTCAGTTACGACCACAGAGTCAAACCAGTACCAGGCCCCCCGGCCGGGCGAATGGCATGCGAGCGCGCGGCATCCCCTCCCCGATACACCGCCGGCTGTCGCGCTCGTTCGTACGCGTCGTTTCCCGCCCATCCCTCCCGCGATAATATCTCTCGCCTCCCGCTCTCCGCCGCACCTCACCTCCCAACCGTCCCCGCGTGCGTGACGCTGGCTCCCGCATCCGGGGTCCGAGGATCCATCATCCACCCGACAAAACCGCCCGCCGCTACGCCGCTAAGCTTCCCTTCCACTCTCCCTCCCTCTCTCTTCCCAGTTTCCAGCAGCAAAGCTGAGAATGGCACGTCCCACTTCAGCTCTTTGGAGAAGACGAAGCAGACAGAGATACTACTACTACTCTACTAGTTATAATTTCTTCTTGTTGAGCGTGATTGGTTAGGAGTTAGGACGTGTCTGTAACTATGTACGGGGTACTACGTTGGTTGTGTTAGGTTGGCTCGTGCTGTCAGGAAAATGTAAAAAAAAAAAAATCTCAGAAAAAAAGGAAAATGAGAAAAAAGAAGGGTAGAAGATGGAAATGAAACGGTGACTTGGGCTACAATCGGCTGCACCAGGCTGCGGGTGCCTCTGGAGCCTACATGGGCCATGTTTGGAACATCTTGTTGGGCTGGTTGCCAGTGGGCCAAAGGCATAGCTTCTTAGGGCCTTTTTTTTCAAATGAACAAGGGATGGGCTTTTCCAAGAAGCCAGAAGGGAGGAGCCTTCGACAGTGGTGACTTGGTTTGTGTCAGCTCAGGAAGAAGCTGAGCTGGCTCAGCTCGGCTCGAAAAAAAAAAAAAACCCAGATCGAGGAGCAAAAATTCAAGCACGGCTGGGCTCGCAAAAAACCTCGAATTAGCTCTGGTGCTTTGCACTCAGCTTGTTAGGCTCGCGGTCTGCTCGTTAAACACTAGCTCAGCTCGTTAAGAAAACGCAACGAGCCAAGCCGAGTTGAACTGAACAAACTACAAATCAATCAAGCAAGCTAACGACTGAGAGTTTTTTGTTCAGGCCTATGCTGCTATATTGCTTTTATATAAAATTATTGTAGATCTTATGGTTATACTATTATTAATATAGATACGAAATATTTCTATTAAAATATTATGATTTATCAAAAATAATGCAAACCATATGTCATGGATACCAATATAATTTGAGTACAATGCAGAAGAGTTCTATTAACTTTTAAGTGAGTGTCATCTATACCTTTTTTGCGAGTAAGAGTGTCATCTTGTCGAAACCGTATTTTTTATCCCTAAACTTTTTAATTGGTTGATCGGAAATCTACCGCTTAGATTGTCTCTTACATTTTGATATGATGTATATAACTAGTGCGATGTGTAAGTTATAATTAGCCCCTTTTATTCCTAACTTCTCGTGCCACCGTTTGGCATCCCGTGTAAATTACATTAATGGTACTAAATAAGTATATTATGAATTTGTATTTTATGTTATATCTAGTGATGCTAATTTAATGTTATAGATATTGGTGTTTGTTTCTACAAATTTAGTCAAAATTTAAAACAGTTTAACCTAGGAGAACTCTCTGGAAGTTGACTTATTTTGGATTGATGGAGTGCTCAAATACTTTATCCAGGTTGGTAAAAAAAAGTCGTTTTGGACAACGACACGATCTCAAAAGCATAACTTTAACTTCATATTTATATTTATTAAAGGTAATATTGTATACTTTTATGAAAATATATTTCAAGAAAAATTATCCATATAGTTTTCATATTTTTAAACTCAACAACTTAAAAGTTATTGATGATTTATATTCTCAATGTTTGACCCAAACCTCGTACAAAACGACTTTTTTAGCGATGTGGAGGGAGTACACGGGATTAGTGGATGGAACCTATGTTTTTAATGCGTCGCCAAGGCGACTAGGCGTCGCCTAGTCGTCTGGGCGAGATTTGAAACCGGGCGTTGGGGTCGCCGCGACTTCTTCGCCTATGGCATCGCCTCGCGGCAAAAAAAAGCATCGCCTAGGCGCCGATTTCAGTCAGGCGGACGCCGCGGGACGGAAAAGCGCACGGGAAAGAGCGGCGATGGTGCGAGAAAAGAGCGGCGATGGCGCAGGAAAAGAGCGGAGCAATTCGCGCGCGCGGGAGGCAGCAGCTGCGCGCCTACACCTCCCGTCAAACACTCCCCCCAATCCCCATTGCGTCAGTCGAGAGAGGGAGACGGAGAGGGAAACGAAGGAGAGAGGAAGAGGAGGGGGGCGGCGCACCTAAGATGCGGCGCAGCGGAATTCCTCGCGGGCGTCGGGCCCGTCCGCGACCCGCCACGAGCGCGGCTCCACTTGACCACGCGAGCACGACTCCGTCTCGTCAACGACGACTCCGGCTCCGCACGCCGCGACCCGTGACCCCGCGACGGCGGCCGGCTCCGGCTTCGCCTCCCGCTCCGTCCGCCGCGACTCGCTCTGCGACCGCTCGGACCGCACGTACGTCCTCCTCTTCTCCTTCCTCTGCTGCTCTGCGGCTCTCCTCTTCCTCCCTCTTCCTCTGTTCTTCCTCCCCTCGTTCCCATCCTGCGCTTTCGCTTTCTGCTCTGCTCTCCCTCCCCTTCTTCCTCTGCTCCGCTCCTTCTTGTACTCTACTCGATTTGCTTCCTCCGGTCTGCTCTGATTTTTAGTGATATTATATATTAATTCTAGTGGTATTGTATGGCGTCGCCTCGCCTAGCACCTAGGCGTCGGAAGGGGTCGGGCGCCGCAACTCGCCTTACCGCCTTAAAAACATATGATGGATCGACAACTTTTTATTAAATAGGCGCACAAATTTAGAAGGAACATTGTTGTCAAGCAATCCTTCTTTAGTTATGCTTATGCAGATGAAAACGTCTTTATTAGGAAAATAAAGTCAGTACACGTGTACTTCCTCCATCCTGTAATACGGTGCATTTTAGTTTTGTCATATGTCAACTTAGTTTATGTTTGACTAAATTTATAGAAAAAAGCAATGATATTTATGATGTCAAATGACCACAATTAGGTTTGTTATGAGATACATTTTCATAATCTATTTGTTTAATGTGTTAGATGATAATATTCTTTACTATAGATTCGATCAAATTTAAACTAAGTTGACTTAGACGGACTAAAATGCACTATATGACAAGACGGAGGCAATATTTCAAATATCTTGGACACTACAGTTTATTCAGGAAAGGAGAGAGTACGTCTAAGTTAATTAAACAAGCAATGACGCGGGAAGCATCACAATTATTATGGTGGTTGCCAGGGATCTGTACCAGCAGACAACGTCTTTCTGAAGGTAGGCAATGGTTTCCGAATTCCGATGACCAAGGCATGGAACGGTAACGGTTGCTTGTGCTTGGACCAGTAACTCAGGGGCTCGGGCTCCGCCCATGCATCCACCAAAAGTCCGGTCCCTTCAGTCTCTGCTACTGCTAGCTAGCTGCACTTCGTCGTCTTAACCGCGACGGGGCTCGGACGTGATGCTCCTCGCTCACGTCCGACCACACAATGCTGCCGAACACGTAGTCGTTGATCACCTTGGGGCCGCCGCCATTGACAGCGTCCAGCTTCACCGTGAAGCCCTTCTCCTCTCCGACCCGGAATTCCAGTTCGTCGGGCACCACCGTGACCTTGACCCCAGCGGGCTCCGCGACGGTCACCTTGTACTTGCCAGGCGGGCCGACGTTCTTCAGCCGGCGCCTCACCGTGGTGCTGTTGCCGGACGCAGGCAGGCAAGGCACGGCGATGGACGGGTAGTTCAGGTCCTCGGGGCGGCGGAGAAGGCTCCGGCGGCTCAGCGTGCACGGTGACGGCTTGCCAGTGGAGTTCAGTAGCAACGGCGGCCTGATGGTCGGCGCCAGCGAGCAGAGGAAGGCGGTGTAGTCGACCGGCGTGGCGTCGTAGACCAGGCCGGGGTTCAGCGCCTTCACGGGGTCCGCGTGCCCGGAGCCGTAGTTGAACGGCGTGGCGAGCCTGAACCAATTGCCGCCGGCCTCGTCTTGTATCGGGTTGCCGTCGTTGCCCGTGGTGTACGCTGCAATAATGCAACAGACGGCGGTTCACGCGTACTTACGTTATACAAAGATGCAAGGCTCCATCCAAGCTGTAGCTCACCGGTGGTCATGATTGCCGACTTGATCATGGCGGGGCTCCAAGAGGGGTGCTTAGTCTTGAGCAGGCCGACGATGCCGGCGACGTGGGCGCACGACATTGATGTGCCGGACAGTGAGTTGTAGGGGACACGCCGGTCGTCGAATGACCGCCCCGTCGGTGACGCCGCGCCGCTGTACGCGGCGATAACGTTGACGCCCGGCGCAGTGATGTCCGGCTGCATGCATTGCATTGCATTTGCATGGGTCACAGAGCAATCATATCAGCTGGGATATATATCGGATCGAGGTGAATAACGAAATGAACACCGTGCGGCCGCCGGCCGGGCTGGCGGGCTGACCTTGAGGATCTGAGGAGTTATGGCGTTTGGCCCTCGGGATGAGAATCCTGCCATCTTGGGCGCAGGTGTGATGCCAAACCTCGCCTCTGTCGTTGCATCGATGTAGCCAAACGTATCGCTAGACAGAGTGCAAGCGCAAATCGATCATGTAATCATGTATACAGTACTATTAGTACTGAACTATATATACGTTGAAAGAGCGCTTAAGGTATTTGTATGCTTTAGTACGTAACGTACTTGGTAGACTCGAGGTAGTCGAAGAGGCCAACGCAGTCGTTAGCCGAGCAGTGAGCAGCCGGGAGGACGTGCGCGTCGGCGGTGACCTGCCAATCCCTGGGGTCGTTGCAGAGGACCATACCGACGCCGCCGGCCTGCTTCACCACAAGCCCCTTCTCCACCGTGTCTCTGCCGCCGTCGTCCCGTCCTGATTCTACGTAGCAGACGACGATCTTGCCCTCCACATCGGCCGGATTCAGCGAGCCGCGCGTGCAGTACGACACCCCGCTCACGATTGGATACGACTGCCCAATGGGCAGAGTACTGCCTGTGAGCCCTTGTCCCTGCCAATTCCATGAAATTGTTGTTGCATTGCAACCGTTGGTTAGTTGCATCGTTCACTGCACTCCGCTGATCCTAATCGTACCGTACCATACGTACCTCGATGCCGGAGCCTAGGAAGTTGACGTACGACGGGAAGTCCCTGTCCATGGTGCTCGCACCGACCGTCAAGACCCACGGGGCAACGTTGGTCACCGTGCGGGGCTTCGGGCCGTCGTTGCCGGCGGAGCAGACGACGGTGACCCCGCGCTGGACCGCGTACAGGGCGCCAATCGCGACGAGGTCGTCGAGGTAGTCCAAGGGCGCACCGCCGAGGGAGAGGGAGAGCACGTGCACGCCGTCCGCCACTGCGGCCACGATGGCCGCGAGGACGTCGGCCGCGGAGCAGCCGACGGACTTGTAGCACGCCTTGTACGAGGCCACGCGCGCGCTGGGCGATCCGCCCGTGGCCGTTCCCGTGCCGTGGCCCAGCACGCTGGCGCCCGGCACGAACGAGCCGCCCGCGGTGGACAGCACGTGCGTGCCGTGCCCCACGTAGTCCCGCGGGGACGACAGGTCCGCTTGGCTCGCCTGCTGGCTTGCGCCCGACGCCCGGGTGCCGTTGCTGAAGAACCTCGCGCCGATCAGCTTCCTGCATGGGTGTGTTGAGCAGTCAAATTTTCTTTCACACGCGCACGCACACACATAGACATACGCACGCAACTCGTTGTCCCCTGGTATAGATAGTCAAATGAGCCAGCCCATTCGAATATGGACTTAGCGTCGAATATGGACTTAGCGTGGCCTGATCCGATATATATCAATGTGTCGCTACCGCCAGATTTGTAAAAAAAGTACTACCTAAAATACCAACCCGGAAATCTTTCATAATAGAGAATGACATGTAACTAGACCTCACATGTCGTTCTCTCATCTATCTTCCTCTCCAGAGATGAACTCCTTCGCCTCGCTACATCGCGCATGGAGGTGCTCGGGGTCAGGAGCCAGAGGGAGATACGGCGGCCAACTTGGTGCTCGACGACGTCTCTTTCTGGACGACAACGGCCCTTTCTCATGTCTACAGTGCCACCTCTGATCCTGGTTTTCTCATCACCAAAGCATCTAGGCCTCTGGTTCTGGGGACGGGGATGACCTCTCGCGCCTGCGCGCCGGGGCAGGTCGTGCGCCCACAATGCTGGTAAAGGCGCAATGCTGGTAAAGGCTGCCTGCGCCTCCGGGAAGACCGCTGGGAAGGGGATGTTTGCCCGCACTGTTGGGAAGGCCGCCGTCGTGGCGACCCTGGCTAGTCGCACCGACCTGTGCCCAAGGCTGCACAGCACAGGGGAAGGGGATGGCCGCCTGCGCCTAGTGTCTGAGATGCAGTCTCGAGAAGGACAAAAGGTAAGGGAAGAAGAGCAAAAACAATAAAGGGTTTGAGAGGGAAAATAAGAGGCTAACAAATTAGCGGGTGTAGTAGGGGATTCGCTGGAGCTATTTCTTGGTCCTCATCACTACCCAAATCCAGAGTAGGGCATGGATCATGTAGGGGCATTGTTGATGATGGTCTAAGACAATATGGTGCAGTGCTAGGGTGTCACACCCCAAAATTTTGGATTTTGGGATGTGCTTAGAAAACACTAATTAAATTAAATGTGTTTCTTTAGCATGTCCTTGTCTTTTTCCTACAATCAAATTCCTTGTTTCTTGGCTCAAACTTTTGTTGGGAGCTTCTTAATATCTTTTCTTGGTCACCCAAAACACTTCTTGCAGTTTCTCTTTCATCAACCAATCTCTACAAACTTCATGGGAATTATTCTAGCCTTTTCGAGAACCTGTTCCCATTTACCTATGAGCATAATCTTATTTTTAGATGCTCTAAATTATCTCATCATGAGCTCCAAATAATTTATTTGGGTTCCTCATATTTCAAAATGTCTCTGAGAATTTTCTATAAATTTTCAGAGGCTTTGGAGTATTTTTCATGGCTCGAATAGTTAATTCTAATCCCAAACTATCTGAGTTCAACATCCTTTAGCTCTTTCTCAAGTCGGTTTCCTGCAGATATTGGACCATATTTGTCTCTCTTTGTTTTATTTCTCATCACATGTTTTGCCTTTGTGATGACATATATAATAATCTAAATCTAAAAGAAGCTAAGCAACTAAGCAATATCTTGTATGTGTATAAGCGTATAGCTAATACACCTCAGCCTATTGCTAGCGTTGGCTCTTTTTCTACCAAAGTGGAATCCGATCATATATTTCCTATATACCAAATATACGCCACAATTTCTATCTTTGCCGTGCTTGTCAAGGACTTTGTGTCCAGCCGATTGACATGCCCATCTATAAATAGCAAGCCTGAGCCATCGTCGTTGCTAGCCTTTCTTCTAAACCCTATAAACCAAACTAATCCATCATGCATGGTGCACGCCGTCGTCACGAACCCTTGCTGCTGCTGCACGTCACCCCCATCGATGACGTTCTAAGCGCCGCCTTGCTCTAGCCCTGCACTACATTGTAGCCGAGATTGGAAGCACAACCGCCGCTGCCCTTTTGCTGCCTGCCGGCCGTGCCGTCCACACATCGCCTCGCCTGTCAAGCTAGCTTCTGGGGCACAAAGTTCATGGGAGATCAATCTCCATTGCTATCAACTCTGCTACCGCCATGCAGTTCGACTTCGATCTTCATTGTGATGCCCATCCTATGTCACGTCGAGTAACCGTCGTCTTTACGACAAATTCGTTTGTCTCCATGGTCGATTGCCGCGACCCGTCTCATTTGTTGCTACGGCACAAGCACACGTCCGAGCCACCTGCGTCGTGCTGTGCTTTGTGAAATGCACCCTCGACGATCTGCGTCAACCATCACTCTTGGAAGGGCCCGGCCGCTCTACTTCAACGTCGACGTCGTTGTTCCATGTGTGACATCGGTGAGGACCTCTGCACAACTCCCACCTGACATGCGCCGTGCTGAGACTGTACGATCATCAATTGTTGTCGTGTCCATGCAGTAATAACAGTCGGCCATGAAGGAGCAAGCCATCTTGGGCACTGGCTATTCTGGACGTGAAACATATATATCTCTTCATCCATGTCCAAGCGTAAGGTCAGTGCTAAACACCCTGAGTAATTAGAGGTTTCTCCGATCCTATTGCTTTATCAGCTAAATATATACAACAATATGCTGATGTCATCCTTTCATCATACGTGTGCAATAGTTTGGCTATCTTTAGGACAGCTAGAGTTTCCTCTGCCCATATATTCATCACGTGCATTGGAACTTTTCTCACCTTGAACATAATTAGCAAACCTCCTGCGTAGATAATACCCAGCTTGTTCTTAGATGCTTTATTTGTTGCTTGCATGTTTCTTTGTGCTTGGTGATTGCTACGAGTTGAAGATCAGAAAGTGATGACAAGAAGCAAAGCACGAGGAAGTTGAGCAAGTGTTAAGGCAAGGATAGTTTGAGTTTTTACTTCCATGACTATGATTTATGTGGCTTAATTAATGTTTAAGCAACGAACGATAAAAATGACTTTTTAGCAACTTGAGGATTTATGCATGCGTGATTTATCATGGATTTTCCGTACAACTATGAGGGCTATATAGCTCGGCTTTAGCTCAGTATGAGGATCTTTTCTAGCTTGTTAGCGGTTACCCGAAAGAGCGCAAGAGGGTGTGTCTCGGGTTGGGTGTAGTGCGGCTTCTGTCCTAATGAGTATAGGCTGCGGTCGTTGTGCCATTAGGAAGAGGGGCTCTACATTTGCAGGTCACAGAAACCTAGCGGCCCTAACATGTTAGACGAACCTTTGAAAGACTTCATAGTGATCCCTGTCGGCTTTCCTTGGTAGAGGGCTAAGAGGCTGATCACCTCGGGCGAAAGGGTAAATCACAACTCATAGTGAAAGTGTACACCTCTGCGCAGAGTTAAATCGATATATCGTCCGTGCCCACGGACAGGGCGGCCTTGACACATTTACATTGGGATAATGATGCTTGTTATGTTAAGATGTTCATTTATTTACCGTTTTATGCTCTACATTATTTATGTTACATTGATCATGGGTTCATGGGATCCAAACTACTTGCTATACTTGCGGAGTTCGACATGGACTCACTTTTGCTATTTCCCCCCCACACTTCAGAAAAAGTTTAGGCTTGTGATCAACCAGTCAGTTGGATCCAGTGGAGTGGAGTCCTTATATGAAGATCGGAGTTGTCTTCCCGCTGTTTGCTACCTAAGGGTATATCTCTTCTATACTAAGTACGTTATTTTTTATGCGTTGTTTACTGATACTACCCTTTACTTGTAGCTATATGTGAGAATTGACTCTTAGGACTCACATATGGTGTATATCTGGTTTTGTTCTTAAAACCGGGTATTACATAGGGCCAAGAGGTTAGCCCCACATGCCTGTATGGTATGACACAAATTAGACATAGTGTGTAGTAGTGCTAGTGTCATGTTACCCATCTACATATAGCCCATGACCTGTCCGAGATCAAAAGCATCAAAGACCTTACCTGTTGCACCGAATGGTTGGATCGTTGCCTTTGTCGCAGGTGCCGCGCCAACGTGACGGGGGCCTAGCCATGGCATCATTTTGGAGGCTTAGGGATTCTGGCCACACGCCTTCAATTTGTTGGTACATGCAGCAAATACACGGTATTACAACAGGGTATAGCAGAGTATAGTGCTCTGCTCCCTCCCTTCCAAATTATAAAACATTTTGATTTTTCTAGATATATTGCTTTTAAATATATTGTGTATCTAAGCGTATAGAAAAAACTCTTTCGCAAAAAAAAAAAAAAGCATATAGAAAAAACTATATATAGATATCTAAAATTCAAAAATATTATAATATTAGAATGGAGCATATATAATTCGCAAAGTACTAGTAGGCGTATAGATTCCAATTACCAGTGTCGATGCAGCCGATGATGGTGTCGGCACCAAGGTTGGCAGATGACCATGCGGAGGCTATCTGGCCGTTGCTGGCAAGTCCTAGGAAATCCCACGAATGCGTGGTGTGGAGCTGGATCAGTCTGTCCGGGATCACGGTCACCACGCCGCGCAGCTCTGAATTGAAGAAGAACCACACCACCAAAGCAAAAGAAACGCGTGCACGTACGATTAGCGCAAGCAATGGATCCCGAGCATCTCTAATAAGACGGTGTAACAACTAGTATATATGTAGTTATTACGTACGTCGGAGGAGCGTGACGAAGCCCTCGTCGATGTGCAGCGCGATCCCGCGGATGGTGCGCAGGTTGTACAGTATCCTGAAGCTGCAATTCAATTCGTACAGCGGCAGCTAAGAAGCTAGCACATAGACCTTTGTTATTCGACAAATCTTACTATTAATATTCATTAGAGAATTTAAAGTAGCCTGCAAATTCATTCTCACAAAATATGAGCTAGCATTAGCTCTAAACACGGATAAATATGGAAGAGAGAGGGCCCCAGGAAGCAGCCCTGAAACTCCTCTGAGAGAGGAATAGAATTATGGGAGACTGTATCTTGATGAGTCCACTCTTCTCTCTTACTTCGTATATTATTCAGTGACTAAAAAATTGATTCAGCAAATAATAGCCAAGAGCCCTATTCTGTTTTATTCAAAGATTACCCACCCACTACGTTATGAAAATATGTAGAATAACCCCTAATAAATATTGTAACTAGATTACCCCCATCTACTATTATGGAACATAATTTAAAACAATCCTCTAAATTATCCACATCTCTAAAATTTGTAGCAAGACAATGTTAAATTTAGAAAATTAAAAAAAAAATGATCTTACTCATTGGTGATTGTACTGAGTAGCGCAGAAGGGGAGGCAGGGAATTCCCTGAAGAAGACCACAAACGACTGCATGCGTGCACAAAAGCACAGGTGTCAAACCATAAGACAACACTGTAAACATATCGTAAGAACACCAATATGCATGCATGCCTTCTTTTCAGCAGACGCCGGGGTCTGCAGAGCGAAGAGTAGCAGCACCCAGGCAAGGAGGAAGAAGATGGGGTTGGCGCCTCTCCCCATCGCGCTCGATCTGCTCTGCTATTGTTCTGCACTGACTATTAGCTGCGGTGATATTTATATGCGCAAAGGTCAAATCCATCGCGTTCTCTCCCCGCAAGAAGCGCACGACGACTAGACGACCTTAGAAAACCTCCCATCTAAGCATACCGCTGTTGCTCCTTGAACTCGACGCATGCCACAACGTGCATGCGGTTAATAATACAATCTCCAGGATCTGACAAGTAGCAAAGGCGTTGAAGAACTCTCCAGATCTGTTCCAGCGTCGAAGTTGTCAGCTGACTAGGCTTGGGAGGAGGCTTGCACTGAAGTGGACGCGAGTTCCCGAGAGAAAAGCAAACTACCAGTTCAACGCATCAGCTCCACGTCAGATGTTGATTTCGACGGCACCATTGCGGACGCGCTCTAAGAGCAGCGGCAGTATAGGCGGTAGACATAGCAGTATGCAGGTTACAAAGTGACTCCAACAGCATAGTTGAGAGCAGCAAAGGGGCGGCAGCGGCGTCCCGGCAAAATCAACATACGGGGAGTGAACGTAGAATCTGAACACCCAATCGCCAAGAGGGAAACCCCCCAAAGCATCTGGCTGTGGCCTGTGGGTGCCGGCTGCCCACAGCCCACCAATGACAGCCAAAACATGGCCAGCTTCTCTGAAAGTCAGCGGCCTTCTAGCCTCTTCCGTCCTTATCCTGTGCTACAGTAGGGAGAGGGCGATAAGCAGGCAACTCGTTTCTCGCCGGAGATTCTGCCTGGTCCCCTCGTCCCTGTCGATTCCGGCGGCTCGCCGGCGTCGTGGGGCGGGGGGGATCTGACCTTCGTTGGGTGAGTTTGTATAGAGTAGGTAGTTTCCTAGCTCTTTTGGTTTGCTTGCCGGCATATATGGCGGCGGAGCTTAGATGTACGACTGTGGCGAGCATGTTGCTGTGGTCGCGAATAAGGTCTTCGTTTTGCTCGTCGGCAATGGTCGTCGGCGGAGCTAAGTTTAGCTGTGGGGATGTTCCTCTGCGGCTTGCTGTTCGGGCCGACGTTGACGAGGCGAAGGCAGCGACGTCGGTTTGGAATAATGCTCCAACACCATCTCGCCTCTCGCCACTCTGCTCCGGTGTCGAGAGGAGAGTTTGGGAGCCCCCTGTATAGGAGTCCGGGGCCGGCATCTCTTCATCTTGGTCAGGTGATGTTTCTGCCGGCTTTCATCCTCAAGGGTGCGGTGCAGGCTGTGGGTGATGTTGATGGTGGCCAGCTGGATCTGGTTCGATTTTCCCTCGGCGGCGGTGATCGTCAACGGCGAGTTCGGTGGGGCGTGGACCCGGTCGATGGGCGCGCCGACGGCTTCATCCTGTCTTCCGAGATGGGTGGCTTCTTCGACTCTTTCAAAAGCCGGTGGGCGATAGGCCTTTTCCAGCTCATGGTGATGCCCGGCGTCTTCTTTGCTGCTGGTGGCCGGCGACGAGGATTCCAAGCTTCTTTGGCTTCCAATGGATCGGGGACTTCAATGTAATTTTTATTTTTGTCTGGATCCTTTGCGTAGTTTGGCTATTACAGTTGCATCTGTGTCCTTTCGGTACGGCTCTGTATTCGCACGCGTACTTGTATGTTTTTCTTAACTAGAAATACAGATACGTACTTATCAAAAAAAAATACCTACAATGGTTCACCCATGCTAGTTCTGTCAATACCGTTCCTACTGAGCTTTTGTTCTGCCACTCATGTGTGCTCAATGATACTGGAAAAAAATTATGCACGCATAGATGAGCTGCGATACAGCACATCATCGATCACTGCCGTTGATGCAAGCTGATGGACTCTCGGGTGGTCTTTCGCAGAGCTGCTGGACAACAATGATCCCGCTCGGTGTTACCGGTGTGTCGCAGGAAACCGAAGAAAGCACTAGAGCTCTTCCAGCAACGACTCGGAGGCTGAGTGCTGAAGACGCAAAGGAAAGTAGTCCTGTTTGCATTCGCCGGCACAACTCGCGAGTAGTGGGACCCTCTCGGCAGTAGGAGAGTGTGTGATGGCCGAGTAGTGGGACCCAACTTGCTCAGTTGATGAAGTTGTAAACGGCAAACTCCAGTTCTAATCCTGTCCTCATACTGCCCCTCTTCTTCCCCACGACTCCTCCTTGCCTGATTTGGGCCATCACAACTTCATCAAGCATGCGAGCTGGTTCACATCTGCTTTCGGAGGTAGTAATAATGAGCTGGTTTGCATCTAAGATGGATTACTGCCGACACATCACAGTGGAAGCAGAGCTGTTTTCCTTTTCTCTTTTTTCTCCGCAACTTCCTAGCTCTGCGTGACACACACGTTAGCCAAGCAATTGAAAAATGGAAAGCTCACCTTCTCTCTCTCTCTCTGGTTATTTTAATTGTACCTTTTCCCATGGGCTTTTCAGCTTTGCTCAATCTCAAGAACACAGAACAGTAATTGTGTGTACATTTCTCTGTTGGAGCCACCATTGCGAAGGGCGCAGCTGCTGTGTTGCTTCCTTGACCTGTCTGGGTTCTCACTTCTCACTTTCTCCTGCTACAGAGCTCGGACCACGAACAGGCGGTGAATCTGGGTGAGCCTACCTTCACCTTCCTTCCAACACCAAAATCAGCCCCGCTTACTACTAGTCTACCACTAATGCAAGCTGCTGCCTGCAGGAGCCACCCACATCGTTCCAGAGCTTGAAGGCCATGGAGCTGGTGACGGGGGCGATGGGGAGCCTGCTGCCTAAGCTTGGTGAGCTGCTCAAGGAAGAGTACGGCCTGCAGAAGGGCGTGAAGAAGAAGGTCGAAAATAATTTGAGTACAATGCAGAAGAGTTCTATTAACTTTTAAGTGAGTGTCATCTATACCTTTTTTGCGAGTAAGAGTGTCATCTTGTCGAAACCGTATTTTTTATCCCTAAACTTTTTAATTGGTTGATCGGAAATCTACCGCTTAGATTGTCTCTTACATTTTGATATGATGTATATAACTAGTGCGATGTGTAAGTTATAATTAGCCCCTTTTATTCCTAACTTCTCGTGCCACCGTTTGGCATCCCGTGTAAATTACATTAATGGTACTAAATAAGTATATTATGAATTTGTATTTTATGTTATATCTAGTGATGCTAATTTAATGTTATAGATATTGGTGTTTGTTTCTACAAATTTAGTCAAAATTTAAAACAGTTTAACCTAGGAGAACTCTCTGGAAGTTGACTTATTTTGGATTGATGGAGTGCTCAAATACTTTATCCAGGTTGGTAAAAAAAGTCGTTTTGGACAACGACACGATCTCAAAAGCATAACTTTAACTTCATATTTATATTTATTAAAGGTAATATTGTATACTTTTATGAAAATATATTTCAAGAAAAATTATCCATATAGTTTTCATATTTTTAAACTCAACAACTTAAAAGTTATTGATGATTTATATTCTCAATGTTTGACCCAAACCTCGTACAAAACGACTTTTTTTAGCGATGTGGAGGGAGTACCTGGGATTAGTGGATGGAACCTATGTTTTTAATGCGTCGCCAAGGCGACTAGGCGTCGCCTAGTCGTCTGAGCGAGATTTGAAACCGGGCGTTGGGGTCGCCGCGACTTCTTCGCCTATGGCATCGCCTCGCGGCAAAAAAAAGCATCGCCTAGGCGCCGATTTCAGTCGGCGGCGGACGCGCGGGACGGAAAAGCGCACGGGAAAGAGCGGCGATGGTGCGAGAAAAGAGCGGCGATGGCGCAGGAAAAGAGCGGAGCAATTCGCGCGCGCGGGAGGCAGCAGCTGCGCGCCTACACCTCCCGTCAAAGACTCCCCCCAATCCCCATTGCGTCAGTCGAGAGAGGGAGACGGAGAGGGAAACGAAGGAGAGAGGAAGAGGAGGGGGCGGCGCACCTAAGATCTGGCGCAGGCGAATTCCTCGCGGGCGTCGGGCCCGTCCGCGACCCGCCACGAGCGCGGCTCCACTTGACCACGCGAGCACGACTCCGTCTCGTCAACGACGACTCCAGCTCCGTACGCCGCGACCCGTGACCCCGCGACAGCGACCGGCTCCGGCTTCGCCTCCCGCTCCGTCCGCCGCGACTCTGCTCTGCGACCGCTCGACTGGCACGTACGTCCTCCTCTTCTCCTTCCTCTGCTGCTCTGCGGCTCTCCTCTTCCTCCCTCTTCCTCTGTTCTTCCTCCCCCTCGTTCCCATCCTCTGCTCTGCTCTGCTCTGCTCTCCCTCCCCTTCTTCCTCTGCTCTGCTCCTTCTTGTACTCTACTCTGATTTGCTTCCTCTGGTCTGCTCTGATTTTTAGTGATATTATATATTAATTCTAGTGGTATTGTATGGCGTCGCCTCGCCTAGCACCTAGGCGTCTGGAAGGGGGTCGGGCGCCGCAACTCGCCTTACCGCCTTAAAAACATATGATGGATCGACAACTTTTTATTAAATAGGCGCACAAATTTAGAAGGAACATTGTTGTCAAGCAATCCTTCTTTAGTTATCCTTATGCAGATGAAAACGTCTTTATTAGGAAAATAAAGTCAGTACACGTGTACTTCCTCCATCCTGTAATACAGTGCATTTTAGTTTTGTCATATGTCAACTTAGTTTATGTTTGACTAAATTTATAGAAAAAAGCAATGATATTTATGATGTCAAATGACCACAATTAGGTTTGTTATGAGATACATTTTCATAATCTATTTGTTTAATGTGTTAGATGATAATATTCTTTACTATAGATT
Organism: Themeda triandra; assembly: GCA_018135685.1. Classification (NCBI taxonomy): domain Eukaryota; kingdom Viridiplantae; phylum Streptophyta; class Magnoliopsida; order Poales; family Poaceae; genus Themeda; species Themeda triandra. The sequence goes on from JAENPR010000387.1 coordinate 95,572, forward strand.
CGATCAAATTTAAACTAAGTTGACTTAGACGGACTAAAATGCACTATATGACAAGACGGAGGCAATATTTCAAATATCTTGGACACTACAGTTTATTCAGGAAAGGAGAGAGTACGTCTAAGTTAATTAAACAAGCAATGACGCGGGAAGCATCACAATTATTATGGTGGTTGCCAGGGATCTGTACCAGCAGACAACGTCTTTCTGAAGGTAGGCAATGGTTTCCGAATTCCGATGACCAAGGCATGGAACGGTAACGGTTGCTTGTGCTTGGACCAGTAACTCAGGGGCTCGGGCTCCGCCCATGCATCCACCAAAAGTCCGGTCCCTTCAGTCTCTGCTACTGCTAGCTAGCTGCACTTCGTCGTCTTAACCGCGACGGGGCTCCGGACGTGATGCTCCTCGCTCACGTCCGACCACACAATGCTGCCGAACACGTAGTCGTTGATCACCTTGGGGCCGCCGCCATTGACAGCGTCCAGCTTCACCGTGAAGCCCTTCTCCTCTCCGACCCGGAATTCCAGTTCGTCGGGCACCACCGTGACCTTGACCCCAGCGGGCTCCGCGACGGTCACCTTGTACTTGCCAGGCGGGCCGACGTTCTTCAGCCGGCGCCTCACCGTGGTGCTGTTGCCGGACGCAGGCAGGCAAGGCACGGCGATGGACGGGTAGTTCAGGTCCTCGGGGCGGCGGAGAAGGCTCCGGCGGCTCAGCGTGCACGGTGACGGCTTGCCAGTGGAGTTCAGTAGCAACGGCGGCCTGATGGTCGGCGCCAGCGAGCAGAGGAAGGCGGTGTAGTCGACCGGCGTGGCGTCGTAGACCAGGCCGGGGTTCAGCGCCTTCACGGGGTCCGCGTGCCCGGAGCCGTAGTTGAACGGCGTGGCGAGCCTGAACCAATTGCCGCCGGCCTCGTCTTGTATCGGGTTGCCGTCGTTGCCCGTGGTGTACGCTGCAATAATGCAACAGACGGCGGTTCACGCGTACTTACGTTATACAAAGATGCAAGGCTCCATCCAAGCTGTAGCTCACCGGTGGTCATGATTGCCGACTTGATCATGGCGGGGCTCCAAGAGGGGTGCTTAGTCTTGAGCAGGCCGACGATGCCGGCGACGTGGGCGCACGACATTGATGTGCCGGACAGTGAGTTGTAGGGGACACGCCGGTCGTCGAATGACCGCCCCGTCGGTGACGCCGCGCCGCTGTACGCGGCGATAACGTTGACGCCCGGCGCAGTGATGTCCGGCTGCATGCATTGCATTGCATTTGCATGGGTCACAGAGCAATCATATCAGCTGGGATATATATCGGATCGAGGTGAATAACGAAATGAACACCGTGCGGCCGCCGGCCGGGCTGGCGGGCTGACCTTGAGGATCTGAGGAGTTATGGCGTTTGGCCCTCGGGATGAGAATCCTGCCATCTTGGGCGCAGGTGTGATGCCAAACCTCGCCTCTGTCGTTGCATCGATGTAGCCAAACGTATCGCTAGACAGAGTGCAAGCGCAAATCGATCATGTAATCATGTATACAGTACTATTAGTACTGAACTATATATACGTTGAAAGAGCGCTTAAGGTATTTGTATGCTTTAGTACGTAACGTACTTGGTAGACTCGAGGTAGTCGAAGAGGCCAACGCAGTCGTTAGCCGAGCAGTGAGCAGCCGGGAGGACGTGCGCGTCGGCGGTGACCTGCCAATCCCTGGGGTCGTTGCAGAGGACCATACCGACGCCGCCGGCCTGCTTCACCACAAGCCCCTTCTCCACCGTGTCTCTGCCGCCGTCGTCCCGTCCTGATTCTACGTAGCAGACGACGATCTTGCCCTCCACATCGGCCGGATTCAGCGAGCCGCGCGTGCAGTACGACACCCCGCTCACGATTGGATACGACTGCCCAATGGGCAGAGTACTGCCTGTGAGCCCTTGTCCCTGCCAATTCCATGAAATTGTTGTTGCATTGCAACCGTTGGTTAGTTGCATCGTTCACTGCACTCCGCTGATCCTAATCGTACCGTACCATACGTACCTCGATGCCGGAGCCTAGGAAGTTGACGTACGACGGGAAGTCCCTGTCCATGGTGCTCGCACCGACCGTCAAGACCCACGGGGCAACGTTGGTCACCGTGCGGGGCTTCGGGCCGTCGTTGCCGGCGGAGCAGACGACGGTGACCCCGCGCTGGACCGCGTACAGGGCGCCAATCGCGACGAGGTCGTCGAGGTAGTCCAAGGGCGCACCGCCGAGGGAGAGGGAGAGCACGTGCACGCCGTCCGCCACTGCGGCCACGATGGCCGCGAGGACGTCGGCCGCGGAGCAGCCGACGGACTTGTAGCACGCCTTGTACGAGGCCACGCGCGCGCTGGGCGATCCGCCCGTGGCCGTTCCCGTGCCGTGGCCCAGCACGCTGGCGCCCGGCACGAACGAGCCGCCCGCGGTGGACAGCACGTGCGTGCCGTGCCCCACGTAGTCCCGCGGGGACGACAGGTCCGCTTGGCTCGCCTGCTGGCTTGCGCCCGACGCCCGGGTGCCGTTGCTGAAGAACCTCGCGCCGATCAGCTTCCTGCATGGGTGTGTTGAGCAGTCAAATTTTCTTTCACACGCGCACGCACACACATAGACATACGCACGCAACTCGTTGTCCCCTGGTATAGATAGTCAAATGAGCCAGCCCATTCGAATATGGACTTAGCGTCGAATATGGACTTAGCGTGGCCTGATCCGATATATATCAATGTGTCGCTACCGCCAGATTTGTAAAAAAAGTACTACCTAAAATACCAACCCGGAAATCTTTCATAATAGAGAATGACATGTAACTAGACCTCACATGTCGTTCTCTCATCTATCTTCCTCTCCAGAGATGAACTCCTTCGCCTCGCTACATCGCGCATGGAGGTGCTCGGGGTCAGGAGCCAGAGGGGAGATACGGCGGCCAACTTGGTGCTCGACGACGTCTCTTTCTGGACGACAACGGCCCTTTCTCATGTCTACAGTGCCACCTCTGATCCTGGTTTTCTCATCACCAAAGCATCTAGGCCTCTGGTTCTGGGGACGGGGATGACCTCTCGCGCCTGCGCGCCGGGGCAGGTCGTGCGCCCACAATGCTGGTAAAGGCGCAATGCTGGTAAAGGCTGCCTGCGCCTCCGGGAAGACCGCTGGGAAGGGGATGTTTGCCCGCACTGTTGGGAAGGCCGCCGTCGTGGCGACCCTGGCTAGTCGCACCGACCTGTGCCCAAGGCTGCACAGCACAGGGGAAGGGGATGGCCGCCTGCGCCTAGTGTCTGAGATGCAGTCTCGAGAAGGACAAAAGGTAAGGGAAGAAGAGCAAAAACAATAAAGGGTTTGAGAGGGAAAATAAGAGGCTAACAAATTAGCGGGTGTAGTAGGGGATTCGCTGGAGCTATTTCTTGGTCCTCATCACTACCCAAATCCAGAGTAGGGCATGGATCATGTAGGGGCATTGTTGATGATGGTCTAAGACAATATGGTGCAGTGCTAGGGTGTCACACCCCAAAATTTTGGATTTTGGGATGTGCTTAGAAAACACTAATTAAATTAAATGTGTTTCTTTAGCATGTCCTTGTCTTTTTCCTACAATCAAATTCCTTGTTTCTTGGCTCAAACTTTTGTTGGGAGCTTCTTAATATCTTTTCTTGGTCACCCAAAACACTTCTTGCAGTTTCTCTTTCATCAACCAATCTCTACAAACTTCATGGGAATTATTCTAGCCTTTTCGAGAACCTGTTCCCATTTACCTATGAGCATAATCTTATTTTTAGATGCTCTAAATTATCTCATCATGAGCTCCAAATAATTTATTTGGGTTCCTCATATTTCAAAATGTCTCTGAGAATTTTCTATAAATTTTCAGAGGCTTTGGAGTATTTTTCATGGCTCGAATAGTTAATTCTAATCCCAAACTATCTGAGTTCAACATCCTTTAGCTCTTTCTCAAGTCGGTTTCCTGCAGATATTGGACCATATTTGTCTCTCTTTGTTTTATTTCTCATCACATGTTTTGCCTTTGTGATGACATATATAATAATCTAAATCTAAAAGAAGCTAAGCAACTAAGCAATATCTTGTATGTGTATAAGCGTATAGCTAATACACCTCAGCCTATTGCTAGCGTTGGCTCTTTTTCTACCAAAGTGGAATCCGATCATATATTTCCTATATACCAAATATACGCCACAATTTCTATCTTTGCCGTGCTTGTCAAGGACTTTGTGTCCAGCCGATTGACATGCCCATCTATAAATAGCAAGCCTGAGCCATCGTCGTTGCTAGCCTTTCTTCTAAACCCTATAAACCAAACTAATCCATCATGCATGGTGCACGCCGTCGTCACGAACCCTTGCTGCTGCTGCACGTCACCCCCATCGATGACGTTCTAAGCGCCGCCTTGCTCTAGCCCTGCACTACATTGTAGCCGAGATTGGAAGCACAACCGCCGCTGCCCTTTTGCTGCCTGCCGGCCGTGCCGTCCACACATCGCCTCGCCTGTCAAGCTAGCTTCTGGGGCACAAAGTTCATGGGAGATCAATCTCCATTGCTATCAACTCTGCTACCGCCATGCAGTTCGACTTCGATCTTCATTGTGATGCCCATCCTATGTCACGTCGAGTAACCGTCGTCTTTACGACAAATTCGTTTGTCTCCATGGTCGATTGCCGCGACCCGTCTCATTTGTTGCTACGGCACAAGCACACGTCCGAGCCACCTGCGTCGTGCTGTGCTTTGTGAAATGCACCCTCGACGATCTGCGTCAACCATCACTCTTGGAAGGGCCCGGCCGCTCTACTTCAACGTCGACGTCGTTGTTCCATGTGTGACATCGGTGAGGACCTCTGCACAACTCCCACCTGACATGCGCCGTGCTGAGACTGTACGATCATCAATTGTTGTCGTGTCCATGCAGTAATAACAGTCGGCCATGAAGGAGCAAGCCATCTTGGGCACTGGCTATTCTGGACGTGAAACATATATATCTCTTCATCCATGTCCAAGCGTAAGGTCAGTGCTAAACACCCTGAGTAATTAGAGGTTTCTCCGATCCTATTGCTTTATCAGCTAAATATATACAACAATATGCTGATGTCATCCTTTCATCATACGTGTGCAATAGTTTGGCTATCTTTAGGACAGCTAGAGTTTCCTCTGCCCATATATTCATCACGTGCATTGGAACTTTTCTCACCTTGAACATAATTAGCAAACCTCCTGCGTAGATAATACCCAGCTTGTTCTTAGATGCTTTATTTGTTGCTTGCATGTTTCTTTGTGCTTGGTGATTGCTACGAGTTGAAGATCAGAAAGTGATCACAAGAAGCAAAGCACGAGGAAGTTGAGCAAGTGTTAAGGCAAGTATAGTTTGAGTTTTTACTTCCATGACTATGATTTATGTGGCTTAATTAATGTTTAAGCAACGAACGATAAAAATGACTTTTTAGCAACTTGAGGATTTATCTGTACGTGATTTATCATGGATTTTCCGTACAACTATGAGGGCTATATAGCTCTGGCTTTAGCTCAGTATGAGGATCTTTTCTAGCTTGTTAGCGGTTACCCGAAAGGGCGCAAGAGGGGTGTGTCTCGGGTTGGGTGTAGTGCGGCTTCTGTCCTAATGAGTATAGGCTGCGGTCGTTGTGCCATTAGGAAGAGGGGCTCTACATTTGCAGGTCACAGAAACCTAGCGGCCCTAACATGTTAGACGAACCTTTGAAAGGCTTCATAGTGATCCCTGTCGGCTTTCCTTGGTAGAGGGCTAAGAGGCTGATCACCTCGGGCGAAAGGGTAAATCACAACTCATAGTGAAAGTGTACACCTCTGCGCAGAGAGTTAAATCGATATATCGTCCGTGCCCACGGACAGTGGCGGCCTTGACACATTTACATTGGGATAATGATGCTTGTTATGTTAAGATGTTCATTTATTTACCGTTTTATGCTCTACATTATTTATGTTACATTGATCATGGGTTCATGGGATCCAAACTACTTGCTATACTTGCGGAGTTCGACATGGACTCACTCTTGCTATTCCCACCACCTCAGGAGAAGTTTAGGCTTGTGATCAACCAGTCAGTTGGATCCAGTGGAGTGGAGTCCTTATATGAAGATCGGAGTTGTCTTCCCGCTGTTTGCTACCTAAGGGTATATCTCTTCTATACTAAGTACGTTATTTTTTATGCGTTGTTTACTGATACTACCCTTTACTTGTAGCTATATGTGAGAATTGACTCTTAGGACTCACATATGGTGTATATCTGGTTTTGTTCTTAAAACCGGGTATTACATAGGGCCAAGAGGTTAGCCCCACATGCCTGTATGGTATGACACAAATTAGACATAGTGTGTAGTAGTGCTAGTGTCATGTTACCCATCTACATATAGCCCATGACCTGTCCGAGATCAAAAGCATCAAAGACCTTACCTGTTGCACCGAATGGTTGGATCGTTGCCTTTGTCGCAGGTGCCGCGCCAACGTGACGGGGGCCTAGCCATGGCATCATTTTGGAGGCTTAGGGATTCTGGCCACACGCCTTCAATTTGTTGGTACATGCAGCAAATACACGGTATTACAACAGGGTATAGCAGAGTATAGTGCTCTGCTCCCTCCCTTCCAAATTATAAAACATTTTGATTTTTCTAGATATATTGCTTTTAAATATATTGTGTATCTAAGCGTATAGAAAAAACTCTTTCGCAAAAAAAAAAAGCATATAGAAAAAACTATATATAGATATCTAAAATTCAAAAATATTATAATATTAGAATGGAGCATATATAATTCGCAAAGTACTAGTAGGCGTATAGATTCCAATTACCAGTGTCGATGCAGTCGATGATGGTGTCGGCACCAAGGTTGGCAGATGACCATGCGGAGGCTATCTGGCCGTTGCTGGCAAGTCCTAGGAAATCCCACGAATGCGTGGTGTGGAGCTGGATCAGTCTGTCCGGGATCACGGTCACCACGCCGCGCAGCTCTGAATTGAAGAAGAACCACACCACCAAAGCAAAAGAAACGCGTGCACGTACGATTAGCGCAAGCAATGGATCCCGAGCATCTCTAATAAGACGGTGTAACAACTAGTATATATGTAGTTATTACGTACGTCGGAGGAGCGTGACGAAGCCCTCGTCGATGTGCAGCGCGATCCCGCGGATGGTGCGCAGGTTGTACAGTATCCTGAAGCTGCAATTCAATTCGTACAGCGGCAGCTAAGAAGCTAGCACAGACCTTTGTTATTCGACAAATCTTACTATTAATATTCATTAGAGAATTTAAAGTAGCCTGCAAATTCATTCTCACAAAATATGAGCTAGCATTAGCTCTAAACACGGATAAATATGGAAGAGAGAGGGCCCCAGGAAGCAGCCCTGAAACTCCTCTGAGAGAGGAATAGAATTATGGGAGACTGTATCTTGATGAGTCCACTCTTCTCTCTTACTTCGTATATTATTCAGTGACTAAAAAATTGATTCAGCAAATAATAGCCAAGAGCCCTATTCTGTTTTATTCAAAGATTACCCACCCACTACGTTATGAAAATATGTAGAATAACCCCTAATAAATATTGTAACTAGATTACCCCCATCTACTATTATGGAACATAATTTAAAACAATCCTCTAAATTATCCACATCTCTAAAATTTGTAGCAAGACAATGTTAAATTTAGAAAATTAAAAAAAAATGATCTTACTCATTGGTGATTGTACTGAGTAGCGCAGAAGGGGAGGCAGGGAATTCCCTGAAGAAGACCACAAACGACTGCATGCGTGCACAAAAGCACAGGTGTCAAACCATAAGACAACACTGTAAACATATCGTAAGAACACCAATATGCATGCATGCCTTCTTTTCAGCAGACGCCGGGGTCTGCAGAGCGAAGAGTAGCAGCACCCAGGCAAGGAGGAAGAAGATGGGGTTGGCGCCTCTCCCCATCGCGCTCGATCTGCTCTGCTATTGTTCTGCACTGACTATTAGCTGCGGTGATATTTATATGCGCAAAGGTCAAATCCATCGCGTTCTCTCCCCGCAAGAAGCGCACGACGACTAGACGACCTTAGAAAACCTCCCATCTAAGCATACCGCTGTTGCTCCTTGAACTCGACGCATGCCACAACGTGCATGCGGTTAATAATACAATCTCCAGGATCTGACAAGTAGCAAAGGCGTTGAAGAACTCTCCAGATCTGTTCCAGCGTCGAAGTTGTCAGCTGACTAGGCTTGGGAGGAGGCTTGCACTGAAGTGGACGCGAGTTCCCGAGAGAAAAGCAAACTACCAGTTCAACGCATCAGCTCCACGTCAGATGTTGATTTCGACGGCACCATTGCGGACGCGCTCTAAGAGCAGCGGCAGTATAGGCGGTAGACATAGCAGTATGCAGGTTACAAAGTGACTCCAACAGCATAGTTGAGAGCAGCAAAGGGGCGGCAGCGGCGTCCCGGCAAAATCAACATACGGGGAGTGAACGTAGAATCTGAACACCCAATCGCCAAGAGGGAAACCCCCCAAAGCATCTGGCTGTGGCCTGTGGGTGCCGGCTGCCCACAGCCCACCAATGACAGCCAAAACATGGCCAGCTTCTCTGAAAGTCAGCGGCCTTCTAGCCTCTTCCGTCCTTATCCTGTGCTACAGTAGGGAGAGGGCGATAAGCAGGCAACTCGTTTCTCGCCGGAGATTCTGCCTGGTCCCCTCGTCCCTGTCGATTCCGGCGGCTCGCCGGCGTCGTGGGGCGGGGGGATCTGACCTTCGTTGGGTGAGTTTGTATAGAGTAGGTAGTTTCCTAGCTCTTTTGGTTTGCTTGCCGGCATATATGGCGGCGGAGCTTAGATGTACGACTGTGGCGAGCATGTTGCTGTGGTCGCGAATAAGGTCTTCGTTTTGCTCGTCGGCAATGGTCGTCGGCGGAGCTAAGTTTAGCTGTGGGGATGTTCCTCTGCGGCTTGCTGTTCGGGCCGACGTTGACGAGGCGAAGGCAGCGACGTCGGTTTGGAATAATGCTCCAACACCATCTCGCCTCTCTGCCACTCTGCTCCGGTGTCAGAGGAGAGTTTGGGAGCCCCTGTATAGGAGTCCAGGGCCGGCATCTCTTCATCTTGGTCAGGTGATGTTTCTGCCGGCTTTCATCCTCAAGGGTGCGGTGCAGGCTGTGGGTGATGTTGATGGTGGCCAGCTGGATCTGGTTCGATTTTCCCTCGGCGGCGGTGATCGTCAACGGCGAGTTCAGTGGGGCGTGGACCCGGTCGATGGGCGACTGCCGACGGCTTCATCCTGTCTTCCGAGATGGGTGGCTTCTTCGACTCTTTCAAAAGCCAGTGGGCGATAGGCCTTTTCCAGCTCATGGTGATGCCCGGCGTCTTCTTTGCTGCTGGTGGCCGGCGACGAGGATTCCAAGCTTCTTTGGCTTCCAATGGATCTGGGGACTTCAATGTAATTTTTATTTTTGTCTGGATCCTTTGCGTAGTTTGGCTATTACAGTTGCATCTGTGTCCTTTCGGTACGGCTCTGTATTCGCACGCGTACTTGTATGTTTTTCTTAACTAGAAATACAGATACGTACTTATCAAAAAAAAATACCTACAATGGTTCACCCATGCTAGTTCTGTCAATACCGTTCCTACTGAGCTTTTGTTCTGCCACTCATGTGTGCTCAATGATACTGGAAAAAAAATTATGCACGCATAGATGAGCTGCGATACAGCACATCATCGATCACTGCCGTTGATGCAAGCTGATGGACTCTCGGGTGGTCTTTCGCAGAGCTGCTGGACAACAATGATCCCGCTCAGTGTTACCGGTGACTGTCAGCAGGAAACCGAAGAAAGCACTAGAGCTCTTCCAGCAACGACTCGGAGGCTGAGTGCTGAAGACGCAAAGGAAAGTAGTCCTGTTTGCATTCGCCGGCACAACTCGCGAGTAGTGGGACCCTCTGGCAGTAGGAGAGTGTGTGATGGCCGAGTAGTGGGACCCAACTTGCTCAGTTGATGAAGTTGTAAACGGCAAACTCCAGTTCTAATCCTGTCCTCATACTGCCCCTCTTCTTCCCCACGACTCCTCCTTGCCTGATTTGGGCCATCACAACTTCATCAAGCATGCGAGCTGGTTCACATCTGCTTTCGGAGGTAGTAATAATGAGCTGGTTTGCATCTAAGATGGATTACTGCCGACACATCACAGTGGAAGCAGAGCTGTTTTCCTTTTTCTCTTTTTTTCTCCGCAACTTCCTAGCTCTGCGTGACACACACGTTAGCCAAGCAATTGAAAAATGGAAAGCTCACCTTCTCTCTCTCTCTCTGGTTATTTTAATTGTACCTTTTCCCATGGGCTTTTCAGCTTTGCTCAATCTCAAGAACACAGAACAGTAATTGTGTGTACATTTCTCTGTTGGAGCCACCATTGCGAAGGCGCAGCTGCTGTGTTGCTTCCTTGACCTGTCGGGTTCTCACTTCTCACTTTCTCCTGCTACGAGCTCGGACCACGAACAGGCGGTGAATCTGGGTGAGCCTACCTTCACCTTCCTTCCAACACCAAAATCAGCCCCGCTTACTACTAGTCTACCACTAATGCAAGCTGCTGCCTGCAGGAGCCACCCACATCGTTCCAGAGCTTGAAGGCCATGGAGCTGGTGACGGGGGCGATGGGGAGCCTGCTGCCTAAGCTTGGTGAGCTGCTCAAGGAAGAGTACGGCCTGCAGAAGGGCGTGAAGAAGAAGGTCGAGACTCTCTCATGGGAGCTCAGGGCCGTGCACGCCGTCCTCCGCAAGATCGGTGATGTGCCACCGGACCAACTCGACGAGCTGGTCAAACTTTGGGTTTGCGATATCAGGGAGGCGTCCTACGACATGGTGGACATCGTCGACGCATTCTTGGTGCGCATTGATGGTGGTGGCGGCCCTGAGCCTGCTGACACAAACATGCTCGGACGCCTCCTCAAGAAGGCGGGCAAACTGTTTGAGAAGATGAAGAATCACCGCGAGATCTCTAGACTTATCAATGATATAAACAAAAAGCTCGAGGAGGTGGCAGCAAGGCGTGGCAGGTACACACTCGACGGTATTGTCGCCAATCCTGCAGCTGCAAATACCATCGACCCTCGCATCCTGAATCTATACAAAAGGGCAACCGAGCTTGTTGGCATCGAGGGACCGAGGGACGAGCTCATAAAAATGTTGTCCCTAGGGGATGGCGATGTGGATCTGTCTAGTACTACAAAGATGAAGATCATCTCTATCGTTGGATTTGGAGGGCTAGGCAAGACCACTTTTGCCAAAGCTGTCTATGACCACCTCAAACCGCACATTGAATGTTGGGCTTTTGTTCCAGTGGGTCAGAATCCTGACATCAAGAAAGTCTTTAGGGACATTCTCATGGGTCTTGATAAGAAAACTTACACTTATTCCGGATTAAACGGTTTGGACGAGAAGCAACTCATGGACGAGAAGCAACGAATTCGTCATGGAAAAGAGGTACGAGCTAGTATGATCATTGATTCATTAATCATTGCTTTTCATTACTGGCTTACTGCTAAACAATTATAGCCGCTTAGATCACGTAGCTGCACAATTCGTTCTTTGTATATTATTTATTTTAATAAAAGGAAAATGATGAAAGGAATGTGACAAAATGGTAGGAATAAAATAAAAAAACTACAAATCATGTCTTGTATATTTATTTACCATTTCTTTTGCTGTCTTGTGAATATGTAGGTGTTTGATTGTTATTGATGATATATGGGACAAGGACACCTGGAAGTTAGTCAGATGTGCTCTGCAAGAAAGTAATTGTGGAAGTAGACTTGTGATCACTACTCGTATTTCTGAAGTTGCTGCATATGCTGGTGAAGTATACAAAATGCAGCCACTTTCTCATGATAACTCTGAAAAATTATTGTATGCAAGAATAGCTGATGGTGAAGGCAAGTATTTTGATAGTCCTTTGGCTGAGGCATGTTAAAAATTTTTGAGGAAATGTGGTGGTGTGCCACTAGCCATCATTACAATAGCCAGTTTGTTAGCCAGTAAACCAGGGAAGGACTGGTCCGAAGTGTACAACTCAATTGGTTTTGGGCATAAAAGCAATGATGATGTAGATAATACAAGAAAGATTTTGTCTTTTAGCTACTACGATTTGCCTTCACATCTAAAGACTTGCTTATTGTATCTCAGCTTATTTCCTGAAGATCACGTGATAGAGAAAAATAGTTTGATATGGATGTGGATAGCTGAAGGTTTCATTACTCCGGAACAAGTAGAACCAGAGGTAGGATTATTTGATCTCGGAGAGAGGTACTTTAATGAACTGATAAATAGAAGCATGATCCAGCCACGGGAGACAGAGTATGAAGGGTACATTGATGCATGCTCAGTTCATGATATGGTTCTTGATTTGATACTCCAATTGTCGAGGGAACAAAATTTTGCCACTATATTGAATGGTGGTGAGCAACAGAAACTACAGGGGAGCATTTCTCGCAGGATGGCCCTACAGTGTGTTGAAGAGCACAACAACACTGGTCAGCTGGCTAATATTGCTGTGGACAAAGTGAGATCCATCTTTGCGAGTCAATGTGATTTTTGTGCATTATGCCCACGCCTGCCATTTTTACGTGTAGTAGAAATGGTAGAATGTTCTGTTTTTGATGAAGACTATGGCGAAGATCTGTCAGAGGATTGTCTTGCAAGTTTACTTCACTTGAGGTACCTTAGAGTAGCGGGTCCGTTTGAGCTTATTCGTAGGAATGTAAGATATCCGAGGTTTCTGCAAACACTGGATTTACGGAACACCTGGATAGAGGAGCTGCCGGAGGAGGTGGCACTTCTGATGCAACTTGTTTGCCTACGACTAGAAAGTTATAGTGAAACAAGCGTGCCTGCCGGTTTGATCGGAAAGCTGACGTCACTGCAAGAGCTGTGTATAGTGTATGTAGAAGAAGATGCCGCAATGCAGTTTGTGATGGAGCTGAGTTTGCTGAGGGAACTGAGGGTGCTCAAGACTAGCATTTATGATAGGAACGAGAGCATCCAGATTGCTTTGCTGGAGTCCTTGGGCCATCTGCACAATATCCAGGAACTTACAGTTCCGTGCTCACCTCCATGTAAGGACTGGGTGGGCAGTGATGCAGTATGGCTCTCCTGTTGGCATCTCCATTTTCTAGTTTTGCACTACTTTGTGTTCTTAGGACTGCCGGCATGGATTAACTTGTCCCTTACTCCAAACCTCTCCTATCTGTATTTGAATGTGGTATTTGTGAAGGACCAGGACATGGAGATCCTTGCCAAGTTACCAGAGCTCATTTGCCTCAAACTGCATTCAAGTGACACCAAGTCAGTAGTTAGCATAAAGATTAGTACTAGTGAACATGTTGGATACTTTCGCAAGTTGAGATTCTTAAAGATAGAAGGTCCATCTCTCTGGTTTGATCTGCGCGACAGTGAGTGCAACAGTAGCAGAGCAGCATCTAACACTATCATGCCAAGTCTTGAATCCCTTGAGTTTGATGTCCATGTGCAGTTCCTAAAAGACGAGAACCTGCAGCTTGGTTTTGACGAGCTGCTTGGTGGCTTCCAGAACCTCGGAACAAATTTGCTCCATAGAGTCGAAGTCGAAGTGAACTGTAGAGGTTCCAGTACTTGGGATGTTGAGAGCAGAGGCCGCGTTAAAGCATGCTGCCGCAGTGCATCCAAAACATCCCACCCTTAAAACCTACCGGGAACAGGAACAAGATATGATTTCACGCTACCAAGAGGTATGTACGTTGAACTGATATGATGCACATGGAGAAATTCGATCGTGCTTTAAAATACAGCTGCCTCCAATTAACTATTAATTGCTTCTTTAATTCCTCTCTCCTGCCTTTCTTTATTAGCATGTACTGTATTCTAGTGTCGTGCCGTGCACATGTGCATATCACCATGGCCCATTGGCGCGCACTCTGCTGGGTGTTATTGTGCTACCACTATCTAATTTTTTTCTACCTCCACAAAATTAAATATTGCATAGATAATAAGCTTCCTTCTTTACTGCTTTTCCAAGCAGTACACAAGAGCTGTGACCAAATATGAACAGTTAAATTTCATCAAAACAGCCAAAAAATATTAACCAAAAAAAGGTGAAAAAATGCAAAAAAAAAAAAAAAGGTAGTCCGGATTTTCCTCACACGCGGGAGTTGTCTCCTACTGACCAATGCCATAGTCCGCCATCTGGTTGGTTGTGTTGTGCTTGTGCAACTCACAGGGCTCATGCCAGATTCATTTATGATAATTTGGTCTTCATGGTCACAGGGCCTCGCCGCCGTCCAGACCCCGTCTTGTGGCCCCTTCCGGCCGCCGTCGTCGCCCACCTGCGCGCGGCGACGGCGGCCAGCGGCGGTCCTCCAAAAGCGGACCCGTCCGTGACTCCCTCCCCGTGTACCTCCATTTTTCCTGACCATGACTCCTCCACCATCCCCCCTTCATCCTCTCCATCTCCGGAGTCGAGCGGCGGCCGCCGGCCGGATCCGCCCCCTGGGGCCGCATTCGGTGGGGTTGGAGCCGGATCTGCCCCCTCAGGGCTGGTGACGGCTGGGACGGCCATGTGGCCGGAGATGCCCCTCTCCGGCAGGGTGCAGCTGCAGCTGCCCGGTCGCCCCCATGGGGCTGGATCCACCCCGCTACGGCCGGGTGGCACCCCCCCCCCCCGACTTAGCGGCCAGAACGGCGGAGACGACCATGGCCAGGCCTACCTCGCCGCATGGCTTCTTCTTCGGCAGCGTCCGGTAGTGGGTGGCCGGCCTTCCTCCTGCCCCGTTCTATGGTGGTTGTGGGCGCTGACGGCACGCCCGCGGCGCCCTGGGTGCCCAGGTGGCGCATGTTGGCGGTCCTTAACTCACATTTTATACCGCCAATAATAATATAAAATCTACCCCAAACTTAGTAAATAGGGCTTTACACTAATATGTTCCACGAGTTTCGGTGATTGTCACTTGCAGGAAGGCAACTCCGGAAATGCATTTCAAGTGGGCGAAAAGTAGAGAAATATAAAAGAAATAACTAATCCTACTTTGGCCCATAAGCAAGCATGATAAAGAAGACCTAATCCCTCATCATATTGGGCCAAGGACCAAACCAGATATCCCGCACCAAGCCCACCAAGGAAGATAGTCCAGCCACCAGGGGAACCAGAGCTCAGTCGAGAGAGGATTGAACTGAAACCTACGTCAAATAAGCCCATCTCGACAAATCCCCAACATGGGCCAACTCAGGAGACCAAGTGGAGCACGACCACCAAAGTTGGGCCGAATCGGCCCCGGAGCAGGCACGCGCGCGCCTGGAGCACACGCGCGCCCAGCCTGGCACCAACAGGGCCCACCTTCGGCCAGCTGGTCCATGACGACGTGGAGAGGTTGATTTCGGTGGGGATTTTCACATGGAAAGTGTGAAACCACCCTATGGAGGTCGGTTTTGATCCTACCATATGAGGATGACCCTTTTTCATAGAGCCTCCTCTTCTCCACCTATAAAAGGAGGCTCCCTCCTCATCATTCAAGAACACACAAAGGAGAAGAGCACCACCACAAGAATAGAGTTAGAGCACCACTTCAAAGGGCTACGCCCTAGTAGCTATAGAGAAGAAAGAGAGATGTGAGGGGTGAGAGCGAGGAGTCGCCGGGCTTGTCGGCGCCTCCCCAACCTTGTACCTCTGCGGATATTCTACTCGGCTCCCTAACTGGATCTTGGCTAAGTAAGTATTTGTGTTTCTTATAGTCTTTTGTGTCTTTTGTTTAGTTGAGCTTTACCAAGCTTGTTCACGGGTTCGTCGTTCGTCCTCGTGGCGGATGCTCTAGTAGAGGGTCCCTGATAAAGATGGATCACCCTGATCGACACTAGAGTAGTAGTCGCTAGTGTATACGTGGTATCTAGGCTAGAGGTTACCTTCGTTTTCCTCGCACTCCACGGTTGAGGGGTAGGCGGCAGGTGGTGACAGCCCTGTCCGTCCGTCGTAATCCCCCACGTCCGGGTGCGGCGTAGAGCTACAGGCCGGCATCACTTGGCAGACCAGGTGTGATCCGGTACCCGAAGTGAGCAAGTAGAAGTATTGCAATGCTATGCTTAGGACTCTGAAGCTATGGGAATCCATCTCTACCGCCTTTCTATCTCTACCCATGTGTTGTCCTTGGGCGAACTAGCTAGGAGAAATACCTCCGTTCCCTGTGGAAAATATGATACCCTGAATACTTCCGGGTGAAGGCTACAATGGTACTTCCGTACGCTTGCAGATTCTCTACATACGTTAAAAAATACCAACAAGCTTTCTGGCGCCGTTGCCGGGGAACGGTTGCTATTTTCTTCGAACCTAGTTCGTCCTCGTATCTTTTATAAAAAGAAAATATTTTATCTTTCTTTTTATAAACAAAACATTTCTCTCATTCGATCCACCATGAAGCCAACCATAATTTCAAATCTTTTTGCAACAAGAAGGGGAGTTCTTTGAGCCAAAATTCTTTTTCAAAAATCAAAAATTCATCCATCTGTGAACTCCACCAAGGATTCAGAACCCTGGTTCGGGCATAGCCCTTCTCAGTCTTGATCATGGAGATCATTTTAGACATCTGCATGATTTTGAGGAAATGTGTTCATGCCTAAGCATTCCTGGCATGACACAACGAAATTCTTATGTGGAAGTTGTTTTTGTTCTCCCTCAAACAAGGAGGCAAAGCAATGGTAGACTAATGTCGTAGGAAGTTTGAATGTGGACTAGGAAGAACTTAGGCAAGTTTTATCTTGTGTTCTTCCCCATGTCTCGAACAACTTCTCTACCAAGGGCAATCCTCGACTTCAAGCAGAACGAGAAGGAATCCATAGGTGCAGCCTAGGCGAGGTTTACAATGATAACACATGCCGGCCTAGACTTGTCTTTACCTGACGACGTGCATTTGCATCTCTTTTGGGTCTAGACATAGATGCTGCCCTATGCTTTGACATGACCGTTGGAGGGTCGGTTTACATAAAACCATGATGGAATAGAGGAAAATCTTTATTCATGTCCTAGAGAAGCATGCTTCTCCCGTCATAGAACCTTAACCCCTCCATAAAAAGGGCATGTCAAGCTTTGAGGAGCCCTCATCAGTCGAATCTTTTCCCTTGCCATTCTTAGATTTGTTTGTTGAGCCCTCACCCGAACCACGAACACCAAGGGAAGGAATGTTTTATCCTTTGGAGTTCGCTATAAAAACTCGAGGATTACGGCAGAACCTCGAGCATTTCTTGGCACGTAAATCAAACATTTATTTCTAAGGAAGTCTCCTCTAACAAGGAACACTTATAAGAATGGTTGTCGAAAGTGAAATGATCTTCTGAAGAAATTTAGATTCTTTCATCTTCCACGACTATATCTTGTTGGTTAAATGGGACTCCCTTAGAAGCCCTACACAATCTCATAGTCGGGACTTTTATCATGTCACATTTCCCTGCGGAAACCCTTTTGGGAAACATGCCGCTAGTCCCAATTGACAAAACTCTTCAAGAGTCCATCAAGGCTCATCCGAGTGTTGAGGGATTGTTAGGGCTGTGCCATTTTGAAATGAGCGAAACTGAGGTTTACTTAGACCCTCATATTTATGCCATCCTCGATGTTCTTCTTCTCATAAGGCGCTCTTTGAAAATCTTGTCCAAAAAGAACCATCTTGTAACAGAACCGACCAATTAATATAAACACAATGTACTTATAAGTCGCTAAAGCAACTTAATTAGCACACTGTGGCTATATCAACCCGGTAGTCCGTGAAATCTCGAAGGATTTCAAACTTTCAACAATACAGCCAGGAGGACCGAATTGAGTTCAACATACAACAGTTCATAATGATACATAAGTTCACAAATAGAAGATTACATCGGAGTACGAAATAGATATTACAATACCAAGTTCAAATCCAAATTGCGGAAGCAAATAAAGGTTTTGGTTCACAAACGCACACTTAGTTGAAACATAGTGCCCGGTCCAACATCACATCCGATAACAAAGATAGAGGTACGATAGATAGATTGATCGTGCCCACGATCTACTCATCCCCATACGCGGGGTAGAAGCAAGTTGGGCAATACCCATAGAACATCTCACCATCTGCAACAACAAGGGAATAAAACCCTGAGTACAAGAAGGTACTCAGCTAGACTTACCCGTCATAAATGAAAATAAATTGCCACCAAGGAGTATGTAAGGCTTTATAAGTGGGATAGCTGACTCTTTTAAACTTGCGATAAAAAGGTGAGCTTATTAATAATCATTTAGTTACAAAAGACTCTCTAGCTTAACATCTTTTAAGTTGGGTCCTGACATCACTAGGTTAGCACCTGCACTACTCCATCTCCAGGGTAATGAGCAAGCAATGCTATCCTATCCTTCCGGTTGAGCATACCAGCATCAACACATAGAACCATAACCATCCTATTTTCACAATGATTTGCGACGGTGCCATTTTTGCTCGGTCAAGTGTTCTTGTCCAGAACGATGGCGATTATAATCGATTGCAAACCGGTGGCGAGTATTCCTCACACAAACCACACTCGCCGGCCAAAACGAGTGACGATCACCTTGGTCTATTCGGGTGGAAACACGGATTTCAACGAATACGGTTGCAACCAGGGCATGCCCGGCTACCAGGTACCTCCGGCGTGACCGGCCACTGGCTTTAATACCGCGCCTGTGGGCAACACACTCAACTCTGTTGAAATTCCGGCCCAAACATCCTCAAGGCTTCGCGGTCGGATGTCCGCATCCTTCCAGCTTGTGAGGCATTGTTCAACATGATCCGAGGACGTACAAAGCCATAGTCCCATTAAGTGACATCGCCGGAGTTTCCGTGGTCTAACACACCACAAACTCCGACTAGTCGTGATTTATCAAGGCCACATGGTTATGTTCTCTAACCAACCTCCATAGTATCAACCATAGGGTAGTAACCACCTACCTCGCGGATGAGGGTCAATCACCCGTCTTCTACCGATCTAATTAAGCGAGCTAAGCATAAGCGTGATCCCGAACTTAATTAGGGTAAAGTATTCAGGTGGATCAAGGTAATCATAATGCAGTAACGGTTCCAGGTCAACGCCTATTAACTTAATGCATCATAATAAATAAATGACTCAAGTAAAACATTTTGAAAACTGTAGGAGTAATGCTCCGGGGCTTGCCTTTCTCAAAGGAGCTAGGGTGATGGTTAGGGCACTCAGGCAAGTCAGCGTCCGGATCCTCGTCCTGTGCTGCCTCCTGCAGCACTGCTCCCTGCTGCTCCTCTCCTTCCGGCTCCTCGGGAACTACTGGCGTCACTCCTTCCGGCAATCCTGTATGATGCATCGTGCGTATGAATATCGGAAATGCAATACGAAATTAAGACGTATGATGATAATGATGAACCAATCATGAAGTTACAAGGTAGTCAACATCATCCTAACATGTTACACCATTTATGACCCTAATTAAACATGGCAAGGGCACTAGTTAACCTAGACATCGACGATTAACCGAACATGATTACAACGGGGCATAACAGAAACCTATAGCTATACTGCTCAGAAAAATCTACAAAAATTACAGTAGCTAAGCTAGGTAACAACAAGCCTACCATAAATTTTTCAGGTCAAAACAGTGAACCAATTATTCTATACAAAAAAGACAAGACAAAGCATCAAACCAAGACCTAAAAATACTTTGCATTATGAAAAGTGCCAAACAACAGATCTCATGTGATTAACAGCTACTTATAAGTATGAAAACACCCTAGAAAAATTATCAAGCCTAAACCTTGCATAAATAATTAATTATGAATTTCCTAAACTCTAAGCAAAGGAAGCACAATAATTAAACAGGGCATTTTCTACACATGACATATATAAATAATATTTTTCCTAGATAAAGCATCTCCTAACTAGAGCAACAAAACAAGAATCACATTTTTCTGATAAACCTACAATTTATTATGCATTTAACAAGATATAAGCAATTAAAGACATTAAATAATACAGTACAGAAAAGTATTTCATAAAAATACACCAATACCCTACATGCATAAAGCTCATCATAAGAAAAATATTGACACTTGAATCACCCAAAATGGACTTAAAATGAGGGAGATATGATTTTTGGAAGATTTAAACACCTTTTCTTTAAATCATTTTCAAAACCGGAAAATAACCTAAATGCTACGCGCACCCCGCGCTTTCCCCACTGCGGCTGACGCGCGGGCCCGCGCTGCTACGCGTACCCGGCGCAGCGCACACAGAGCGCACACGCGCCCGGGCGCTGACGCGTGGGCCCGGCCGTGGCCCCACCGGTCAGCGAGTCGGGGCGGAGACCTCGCCGGCGACCGGTGAGAGCTCGCCGACGGCGGCTCCTCCGGCGATGCGGGTGGCACCGTCGTGCTCGGGACGTCGACGCGGACTCAGTGGAGGTGAAGATGAAGGCTAATTGCGCATGGAAACGGCGGCGCGACGGCCGGCGGCGATGCGACGGCGCGGCTCGACGGTTGCACGCCGGAGCAAGGCTCGGCGGCGCGCTTGGCTATGCCTACGGGCTTTACAAGGCCATGGCGGAGCTAGCGCACGCGATAGAAGAAGAAGATGATGGCCGGGGCGAGCGGACGGCGGCGCCGAAGAGCTCGCCGGAGCTCGGCTCCCGCGGACGGAGAAGGGGACGGCCAAATTGGCCCTACCTTGGTTCGATTTTGCGGCACGGATACGCGGGGAAGGTGGAGCGGGGCAAGGCGAACTCGGTGACGCTCACGGGGATGAAAATGGACGGACAGTGGGGTGGCTAGCCGGAGATGTTCGCGGCGGCGGAGATGGCGGCTCCTGGGGAGCTCGCTGTGGGTGGGGAAGAGGAAATTGGAGGGGCGAAGTGCGCTGGGAGGTGGAGCATTGCTTTATAGGCGCTGGCCTGTCCACTTCGGACCGGGAGGCGCGGGCGGACGCGCGGGGCGGTCCGGCGGACGGCCATGGCGTCATGGCGGCCCGGCGCGGTGCGTCTGCGGCTTTGGTCGGCGAAGCGAGGGAACGGGGCAGCGGGCGAGTGCTGCGGCGGTCGGGCGGGCACTTGAGTGCCTCGGCGTGGCGGTGGCAGCGTCGCGGAGCGGTTTCGCGCTCCCTTGGCGCGGCGCGGCGTGCCGGATCCTCCATGGCGGAGACGGCGCGAAGCGGGAAGCGAAAGCGCCCAGCGGCGGGGCGGAGCGAGACGAGGAGGCGCACGCGGGCGACAAACGGGACAGTCGGGCGCGGGCGCGAAGCGGGAGCGGCGGGAAGGCGGGCAGCGCGGCGGGCCCTGCGGCGCGCGGGCCGCGACGCGAGCGAAGCGGGAGGAGAAAGATGATGACAGGTGGGGCCGGGTGGGTCCCACTCGGTCAATTTGAACCGAAAAATTTGACTCACCATATTTTCAAAATTATTGCGAATTTGAAAATGGTCCAAAAACAAAAGTTTCTCAAAATTAAAAGATGAATAACTTTCATGTAGAAAGTTTTTGCAAAATCGGCCTAGATTTGAAAATAAAAATTTGGGCCTCAAAAATGCATTTAAATTTATATTTTGAAACTGTTTTTGCCATTTTTGAAGCACCAAAAGTCATTTTCATAAATGGGGTTCTAAACAAAAGTTTCTCCAAAAATTCTCCTCTATAAACTTTGTTAAAGCTCCATTTTGAGAAAAGCATCACAAGATTGACTTCCGAGAAAACCCTTGAAAACTCCTATTTGAAATTTTAAAATAGGCACTAAAATATTGCCACAAAAATGCCATAAATGATGCTTATGTGATGATCATGCTCATGATGCAAGATTTTGCTAACCCTAAAACTGGAGTTGTTACAGCCTACCCCCCTTAAAGAAATCTCGCCCCGAGATTTGAGCGAACTAACCATTGGCTATGGAAACTCGGGTATGCATCTTTAAGGTAGTCCTCAGTCTCCCAGGTAGCATCCAGATCATCATGATGACTCCAACACACCTTATATGTTTTGACTGTTTTGTTTCGGGTCACTCTCTCCTTGACATCCAACAACTTTACTGGCTTCTCCTCATAGGTCAAGTCTGGCTGTAGTTTGATATCTGACATCTTGATCTTTTCCTTAGGGAGTCGCACACACCTCTTGAGTTGCGATACATGGAATACAGGGAAAACAGCACTCATATCTTCAGGTAACTCTAGCTTGAAGGCCACAGGTCCTTTCTGCTCTATGATTTTGAACGGTCCTACATACCGAGGTGCTAATTTCCTTTTCACACCAAAACGTTGTACTCTTTTCATCGGGGACACCTTCAGATACACATGGTCTCCAACTTGGAATGTTACAGGCCGTCTTTTCTTGTCAGCATAACTTTTCTGTCGGGATTGTGCGGCTGCAATATGCTGTTGGATAAGCTTGACTTGCTCTTCTGCTTCTTTGATAAAGTCAATACCATAGTATCGTCTATCTCCCGTCTCAACCCAACTGGCAGGTGTTCTACAACTCCTACCATACAAAGCTTCAAAAGGCGACATCTTTATGCTCTCTTGATAGCTGTTGTTATACGAGAACTCTGCTAACGGCAACCACTTTTCCCATGAACCCTTCCATGACAAAACACAAGCACGCAGCAGATCTTCCAAAATCTGATTCACTCTTTTAGTCTGACCTGAAGTCTGAGGATGATAAGCAGTACTATGCAATACTTGAGTATTCAAACCCTTCTGCAGCTGTTCCCAAAAGTGAGCCATAAACTGTGGTCCTCTATCAGACACTATCTCTTTAGGTACACCATGCAACCTGACAATCTGTTGGACGTAGATATCGGCATACTGAGGTGGACGATATGTTGTATGGACTGGTATGAAGTGTGCAGACTTGGTTAGACGATCCACTATGACCCAAATAGAGTCATGACCCTTTGGTGTAGTGGGTAATCCAGTAATGAAATCCATACTGATACATTCCCACTTCCAATCTGGAATTGGCAATGGCTGAAGTAAACCACCTGTCTTCAAGTGAACGGCCTTCACCCGACAACAGGTATCACACTCGCTACATACTCTGCCACATCTCTTTTCATGTGAGACCACCAATACTGACGTTTTAGATCATGAAACATCTTACTGCTACCAGGGTGCATAGATAACTTGGACAAGTGAGCTTCATCCATGATCTGCTTTCTAAGTTCCTTGTCCTGTGGCACAACTAGACGTTTATCGTACCACAAGACTCCTTGATCATCTTCCTTGAAGAACTGGGATGGCATGCTTTTGATTCTTTTCTTGATCTCTGTGATTGCATTGTCTGACTTTTGACCTTCCTTAACCTTATCTTCCAACTCACAACTGATGCGAATATTGTTCAAGATCACTGAATGCATAAGATTGTGGCCTTCTACCAACTCTGACGGTAGAGCATCACTCTGAGATTTCTGACTCAAAGCATCGGCCACTACATTGGCCTTACCAGGGTGGTACTGCAATTGCAAATTATAATCCTTGATCAATTCCAGCCATCTACGTTGCCTCATGTTCAAGTCTTCTTGAGTAAAGATGTACTTCAGGCTCTTATGATCTGTATACACGTTGCAAGGGTTACCAAGGAGGTAATGTCTCCAGATCTTCAATGCATGCACTACAGCAGCAAGCTCTAGATCATGAGTAGGGTAATTCACTTCATGCTTCTTTAACTGACGGGAGGCATAAGCTATGACTCTTCCTTCTTGCATGAGCACACATCCCAAACCTATCTTGGATGCGTCACAATATACATCAAATGGCTTCTCTATATCCGGTTGCGCTAGAACAGGAGCAGTGGTCAACATTTCCCGCAGAGTGCGGAAAGTTTCGCACTCTTCCGTCCAAGCGAACTTGTGCTCTTTTACGCAATAATTTTGTCATTGGCTTGGCAATCTTGGAAAAGTTGGGGATGAATCGGCGATAATACCCTGCTAAACCAAGGAAACCTCTTACTTCATGAACTGATTTGGGTGTCTTCCAATTCAATACTTTCTCTATATTGCTAGGATCCACAGTTATTCCTTCATCTGATAGGACATGTCCAAGAAATTGAACCTTTCGAAGCCAGAACTCACATTTGCTAAACTTAGCATACAACTTATGCTTCCTCAATCTCTCCAGCACAATCCTTAGATGCACAGCATGATCTTCCTTATTCTCCGAATAAATCAGGATATCATCAATAAATACCACCACAAACTTATCAAGCTCAGGCATGAAGACCGAATTCATAAGATACATAAAGTATGCAGGAGCATTGGTTAATCCAAAGGACATAACCAAGTACTCATACAACCCATATCTTGTAGAGAAAGCGGTCTTAGGAACATCTTCTGGTCTGATCTTAATCGATGGTAACCCGATCTCGAGATCAATCTTCGAGAACACCTTAGCCTTTGACAACCGATCAAACAAGATATCAATCCGGGGCGAGAGGATACTTGTTCTTGATCGTGGATCGAGTTAAGTAGGCGGTAATCCACGACCATTCGCAAAGATTGATCCTTCTTCTTCACGAACATGGCGGGACTACCCCATTCCGATGCACTAGGGCGAATGAGACCCTTATCTGCTAACTCTTGCAACTGCTTCTTAAGTTCCTTCAACTCATCAGAGGACATACGGTAAGGTCTCTTAGATATTGGGGCTGTTCCAGGCAACAACTCAATGCGGAATTCAATCTCCCGATCCGGTGGGAGACCCGGAAGCTCATCAGGAAAGACATCCGGAAACTCGCATACTACTGGAATCTCATGTAGAGGGGTCACTTTAGTAGCATATACCACAGTTTCTAATGGAATCTTCCGAGGTAAGGGTATCTGGAAAGTGCCCTCCCCCATAGGATTCCGTATAGACACCATCCGATTGGTGGTATCCAAAACTACACCCCAATGATGCATCCAACTCATTCCTATGATAACATCCACACCTAGTCGGGCGAACGATCAAGTTCATCCGGAACCTCCACCGATCTAACTCCAAGGCTGCATCAAGTACCATTTGTCTCGTGGTGATGTCGGCCCCGCACTCACCCGAAACTCTAAATTCAACTCCTTTATGACTTGACTATGCTTTTGTGCAAATGCTTGACTCATAAAGGAATGCGATGATCCAGTATCAAACAAAACAGCAGCAGGAATCTGGTTCACGGGGAACATACCGGCTGTCACGGGTTCTCCGAGAAAGAATCTCCTCCAAAGACGTGTGATGCACACGAGCGAGGCATTGCTTCTTTGGATGAGGGCATTGCCTCGTAGAGATGTCCGGACCGACACAGTTGAAGCAAGGACCCATCACTGCCGGCTTGGCACCAGCAGCATTGGCCTGACCTGGTTTTCCCTGAGGCACAGGCATCCTGAATGGCCTAGGGAACCTCTGCTGATTCTGAGCAGGAACATTCTTCTTCTGTGGAGGCCTAAACTTAGACCCCGAACCATGGTTGCGAAATGGAGGACGATATGCAGGTGGAGCCCTTGGCTGGGAGGAACCACCTTCATTAGCCCTCTTACGGTTCTTAGCAGCAGCATGCAGGTTGTTCTGATTCTCCTGAGTGAGACAGTCATTGTAGAAATCATTGAAAGTCACACGGGTAGAGGTACCCATGGTCTTCATCAGCTTTGTACTGAGACCCTTCTTGAAAGCAGGAATCTTGTTGGCTTCAGTACTCACAAACTCAGGTGCATAACGGGATAGGTTCTGGAATGCATGATGATAATCCTTCACACAACGATTCCCCATGGTCAAGTTATGGAACTCATTCTTCTTCATTGCCATAAGACTGGGTGGAACATAAGTTGCACGGAAGTCACGAACAATCTGATCCCAAGTGATAGGCTGACCCTCAGGAAAGGTGTGGCGATGGGAATTCCACCACAACCTAGCGTCACCTTCAAACATGTGTGCGGCATAGGTAGCCTTCGGTTCCTCGAGATAACCTCAAGCAAAGAAAACCTTTCTTCCATAGTGTTGATCCAAGCATCGGCCATGAATGGATCGGGCATCCCGAACACTGGAGGTTTGGTGTCCATGAACTCCTTGAATTCACTGAACTGATTAGGCTGATGATCCTCACGGTGTTTGTTGTTTGCTTCAAAGTTGGCGCGCAGAAGATGCTCTATGTTGCGCTGACTTCCCAGAAACTGCGCAAACAACTGCTCAGCGGTGAGGGGAGGAGGGGGTGGTGCACCATGTGCTTCTTCCGCATCACGACCACCATGCCCTTCTTCCTCATCGCGACCACGACCATTACGGGTGTTCGGCGCCATCTGCATGTTTCAACCATAATATTGATCCACTATTAGGAGCTGAATCTCTGAGGGTAAACGAATAAATAGATCATGCCTTGCGAAATTAATTAAAGGAAAATTAATTCATACAATTAACCACACATGGCACAATAATTCATTTTTCCACATCCCAGCTGCACTAATAATATTATGTCGAAACATCTCATCGAGTCTTACAATATCCATGGTTGCCAGCACACACGAACACTGGACTTTTTAGGCATAGCGACGACATAGCATTACAACAACGTGATCCAAGGTCACATCCAACTCTTACTAGCGTACCAACTACAGACACATACATGAACAAAAGAGTCGCAACAGACCACGAAGGACAGCAGTCCAGCTAACACTAACCAACACACTAGTCTAGGCGCATAAGGCTAACACTCTCCTGGCTAGCAGCACCCTCAAGCTGATACTCAACCAACTCTCCGTGCTGCCTCGCGTAGAGCTCCTCACGCAGGGCGTCGATGTAGACCTCCTTCTCGTGTAAGTCCTCCCGGAGAGTGCGCTGAGCAGCCCTCAAACCACGAGCCTCAGTCCGGGCTGCATCCCGCTCTCCAACTATACGGGCCAAAGTGTCTCCAAGCTTCTTGATAGTGACGTCACGCCTGCCAACTCTAGCCTGAAGCTCCTGGACCTGCTGCAAGGTCAACTTCTCTCCCTGATCAGCCTGGTCTCTCTGCCCAGTCATCAGTGCCATCTCCTCTCTGAGCTCCTCGAGCTTCTTCTCGAACATCTCCTGCAGCTCCTCCTTCTCTCTCTCGACACGCTCCAGCTGGTCGTGCCTAGAGAGAGCAAGCTCCTCCTGTGCTGCATACGCCTTCATCAAGGCGAACACAACACTCGCGCAAGAGCACCGGGGCACGGCCGCGCCTCCCGAGGTCCAGCCACTAGTGCCATTCCTGGAGCCTGCCTCCACGTGTCAATGCGGGGGCTAGCCAAAGGAAAAACACTAGGAATGAGCCTCTGAACCTCATTAGGCAGCTCCGTCACCATCTTCTCAAGTATCAGGAAAGCAGCATCCTGAGCACCATCGAAAATGGTGATACCCTCACCCTTGGCCGTCCATCCAGTCCAAGTCTCACTATGGCCCAAGGATGGCACCACAACCACCACAGAAACAAAGCCATAGTTCTTCCGGTCACCAGCGTCCCAGTAGTACTGTGGCTCTGTGCCCAGAGGGTAACCAGCACCGTGCAGAAGCCTCCAGAGGAGAGTGGGCAAGCCACTCTTCTTCAGAAAGGTGCCAGCCTCCCCGAGCCGGGTGGGACGGCACCCGACGCACCACAAGAGAAGTACTCCCACGGGAAGCAAGCTTGCGGTGGCGGGGTGGACGCGAACTCTTGCGAGCGGTGCTTGGTCCGAGCCATCGAAAAGGAGTTTTATTTTCAATGAGCAACAATTTTAATAATTAAAGCATGGAGATGCGGAATCGAGACAATTTAATTATAAGGGAAGAGGAGAATGTTATGAATGACATGAGCATATATGTGAATCATGATGTATGCACGTTCCATACGTCCTCACGCCTAAAATTATTATCTAATACGTCTAGGAGGTGGCATACAAAACGTGCTCTCATATATCGGTAACTAGTCGGGCTACACGTTTTACGAAGTTAATGTACCTAACGAGAAGATTCATTTCAGCCCAAATCCCAATGAATGCGTGACGTAAAAATCCGGACACCTTCCGAACAAGGTGAAATCTCCGATTACTTGCACCCATTCCCAAGTGCATACTACCCAATAAGTCATCAGAAGACGACACCCTCACATGGGGTACCTTCTTATAAACATGTGTGAACATGTATATAATCCAGCACCAATAAGCACTCCCCTAGATCGGCATTGCGTCCGATCATGCTCTCACAACTCACACTTACCTTGGCGTAGAGGCAAATCTGAACCATACACAAC
Source organism: Themeda triandra (assembly GCA_018135685.1). NCBI lineage: Eukaryota > Viridiplantae > Streptophyta > Magnoliopsida > Poales > Poaceae > Themeda > Themeda triandra. The sequence goes on from JAENPR010000387.1 coordinate 123,778, forward strand.
CATTCAAGTGAATGGCCCTCATACAAAACCGTCGTGTATGAGCGCGACAAATAAAAATATGATGCAGTAATCCCCCAAGTTAGTACTTACATAAGCCACCTAAAGTCCTTAATTGGGCATAAAGGATATGACTGGTCCAAGGCACATATATAAGTTTTTTGAAAACCACACACCTTTGAAAAACCTATATATGAGATTAAGTGGCTATAAGTTCGTAATTAGTGTTTGTAAAACAAAATCATTTTGTTTCAAGTATACTTATGAACGATAATACGTTGAACCCGCTCCGATGCAGTATGTGAGAACCGACCAATTAATATAAACACAATGTACTTATAAGTCGCTAAAGCAACTTAATTAGCACACCGTGGCTATATCAACCGGTAGTCCGTGAAATCTCGAAGGATTTCAAACTTTCAACAATACAAGACCGAATTGAGTTCAACATACAACAGTTCATAATGATACATAAGTTCACAAATAGAAGATTATATCGGAGTACGAAATAGATATTACAATACCAAGTTCAAATCCAAATTGCGGAAGCAAATAAAGGTTTTGGTTCACAAACGCACACTTAGTTGAAACATAGTGCCTGGTCCAACATCACATCCGATAACAGCATAGAGGTACGATAGATAGATTGATCGTGCCCACGATCTACTCATCCCCATACGCAGGGTAGAAGCAAGTTGGGCAATACCCATAGAACATCTCACCATCTGCAACAACAAGGGAATAAAACCCTGAGTACAAGAAGGTACTCAGCTAGACTTACCCGTCATAAATGAAAATAAATTGCCACCAAGGAGTATGTAAGGCTTTATAAGTGGGATAGTGACTCTTTTAAACTTGCGATAAAAAGGTGAGCTTATTAATAATCATTTAGTTACAAAAGACTCTCTAGCTTAACATCTTTTAAGTTGGGTCGACATCACTAGGTTAGCACCCGCACTACTCCATCTCCAGGGTAATGAGCAAGCAATGCTATCCTATCCTTCCGGTTGAGCATACCAAGCATCAACACATAGAACCATAACTATCCTATTTTCACAATGATTTGCGACAGTGCTTTTGCTCGGTCAAGTGTTCACTGTCCAAGAACGATGGCGATTATAATCGATTGCAAACCAGCTGGCGAGTATTCCTCACACAAACCACACTCGCCGGCCAAAACGAGTGACGATCACCTTGGTCTATTCGGGTGGAAACACGGATTTCAACGAATACGGTTGCAACCGGGGCATGCCCGGCTACCACTGGTACCTCCGGCGCGACCGGCCACCGGGCTTCTAATACCGCGCTGTGGGCAACACACTCAACTCCGTTGAAATTCCGGCCCAAACATCCTCAAGGCTTCGCGGTCGGATGTCCGCATCCTTCCAGCTATCTGTGAGGCATTGTTCAACATGATCCGAGGACGTACAAAGCCATAGTCCCATTAAGTGACATCGCCGGAGTTTCCGTGGTCTAACACACCACAAACTCCGACTAGTCGTGATTTATCAAGGCCACATGGTTATGTTCTCTAACCAACCTCCATAGTATCAACCATAGGGTAGTAACCACCTACCTCGCGGATGAGGGTCAATCACCCGTCTTCTACCGATCTAATTAAGCAGAGCTAAGCATAAGCGTGATCCTGAACTTAATTAGGGTAAAGTATTCAGGTGGATCAAGGTAATCATAATGCAGTAACGGTTCCAGGTCAACGCCTATTAACTTAATGCATCATAATAAATAAATGACTCAAGTAAAACATTTTGAAAACTTGTAGGAGTAATGCTCGGGGCTTGCCTTTCTCAAAGGAGCTAGGGTGATGGTTAGGGCACTCAGCAAGTCGGCGTTCGGATCCTCGTCTGCCTTTGCCTCGCAAAGCCTTTGCTCCTCTTTGCTCCTCTCCTTCCGGCTCCTCGGGAACTACCGGCGTCACTCCTTAGGCAATCCGTATGATGCATCGTGCGTATGAATATCGGAAATGCAATACGAAATTAAGACGTATGATGATAATGATGAACCAATCATGAAGTTACAAGGTAGTCAACATCATCCTAACATGTTACACCATTTATGACCCTAATTAAACATGGCAAGGGCACTAGTTAACCTAGACATCGACGATTAACCGAACATGATTACAACAGGGCATAACAGAAACCTATAGCTATACTGCTCAGAAAAATCTACAAAAATTACAGTAGCTAAGCTAGGTAACAACAAGCCTACCATAAATTTTTCAGGTCAAAACAGTGAACCAATTATTCTATACAAAAAAGACAAGACAGCATCAAACCAAGACCTAAAAATACTTTGCATTATGAAAAGTGCCAAACAACAGATCTCATGTGATTAACAGCTACTTATAAGTATGAAAACACCCTAGAAAAATTATCAAGCCTAAACCTTGCATAAATAATTAATTATGAATTTCCTAAACTCTAAGCAAAGCAAGCACAATAATTAAACAGGGCATTTTCTACACATGACATATATAAATAATATTTTTCCTAGATAAAGCATCTCCTAACTAGAGCAACAAAACAAGAATCACATTTTTTTCGATAAACCTACAATTTATTATGCATTTAACAAGATATAAGCAATTAAAGACATTAAATAATACAGTACAGAAAAGTATTTCATAAAAATACACCAATACCCTACATGCATAAAGCTCATCATAAGAAAAATATTGACACTTGAATCACCCAAAATGGACTTAAAATGAGGGAGATATGATTTTTGGAAGATTTAAACACCTTTTCTTTAAATCATTTTCAAAACCGGAAAATAACCTAAATGCTACGCGCACCCCGCGCTTTCCCCACTGCGGCTGACGCGCGGGCCCGCGCTGCTACGCGTACCCGGCGCAGCGCACACAGAGCGCACACGCGCCCGGGCGCTGACGCGTGGGCCCGGCCGTGGCCCCACCGGTCAGCGAGTCGGGGAGGAGACCTCGCCGGCGACCGGTGAGAGCTCACCGACGGCGGCTCCTCCGGCGACGCGGGTGGCACCGTCGTGCTCGGGACGTCGATGCGGACTCAGTGGAGGTGAAGATGAAGGCTAATTGCGCATGGAAACGGCGGCGCGACGGCCGGCGGCGATGCGACGGCGCGGCTCGACGGTTGCACGCCGGAGCAAGGCTCGGCGGCGCGCTTGGCTATGCCTACGGGCTTTACAAGGCCATGGCGGAGCTAGCGCACGCGATAGAAGAGGAAGATGATGGCCGGGGCGAGCGGACGGCGGCGCCGAAGAGCTCGCCGGAGCTCGGCTCCCGCGGACGGAGAAGGGGACGGCCAAATTGGCCCTACCTTGGTTCGATTTTTGCGGCACGGATACGCGGGGAAGGTGGAGCGGGGCAAGGCGAACTCGGTGACGCTCACGGGGATGAAAATGGACGGACAGTGGGGCGGCTAGCCGGAGATGTTCGCGGCGGCGGCCATGGCGGCTCCTGGGGAGCTCGCTGTGGGTGGGGAAGAGGAAATTGGAGGGGCGAAGTGCGCTGGGAGGTGGAGCGGTGCTTTATAGGCGCTGGCCTGTCCACTTCGGACCGGGAGGCGCGGGCGGACGCGCGGGGCGGTCCGGCGGACGGCCATGGCGTCATGGCGGCCCGGCGCGGTGCGTCTGCGGCTTTGGTCGGCGAAGCGAGGGAACGGGGCAGCGGGCGAGTGCTGCGGCGGTCGGGCGGGCACTTGACACTAGTACAGAGGGCGCTAGCACTAGCGGTTCGCCAGCCCCTTTTACCGGCGGATGGCCAGACCGACAGTAACCATTCGATAGTAGTAAGAAGTTTTTCTACCAGCGGTTACTTATAAGCCGCCGGTAAAGAACGATTTACACAGCGGCTACATTAAGACACCCGCCTATAAAAGATCAATTTGTACTATCGACATACACCGGCGGTCATTTGTCCCCTTCGTATATACTTTTAACACTATCGGTATTTATAAACCACCGCGATATAAAGTAATTTACACTTGCGTTTGTTAATACACTCCGCCTGTTTAGTTTATGTTTTACACAAGCGGTTATTTGTAGATGCCGTCCCTGTAAATACTTTTATAATTCATAATTTTTGGCGCGTGTACGGTGCACGTCCGTGCTTTTTCTTTTTCAAATATTATATAATCACCACATATTACATGCCACAAATATTTCAGTCATAATATAGCATTCATTATAATATAATTAACCGTTACATTTGCAAGTAGATTAATAAGATGGTACAAAATCCACAATTAATGTGACGAACAAATTAAGTTTTCCACTAATTCTTCCTAAAAATCCTCATCATCACTAGCTAGCCGGTCAACATCGACGAGATCTCGGAACTCGGTTTCGCTAACTCACCATCCGGATCAAAATACTTCCCATTCTTGTTAACTACTTCTTTCATGATGAACCAGCAAAGCTCATCACAAATGTTCCACAATTCGCGACCGAAAGATGGTTATCCATTACATCGAACACTTGTACACCTGCAAAAAATACGTTCATTCACACACTAACCAATATGGAGACGGGTCGGTAATGACATTCACATGTGGCCTTACTTTCTTAGGGTTCATCGGTACCGACCGTTGTCTCGAGAAACTCGCACACATAGTATCCACAAGTGATTCGATCCTAAGGGTTGCTTATGACACTACAAAAGAATTGAAAAGTATTAATAAATGCATATTTCAAGTATAGATCAACTACGACAATAGGGACAAGAAAAACCCAAACAAGAGTATTCTCCACAACCAAATTCTTTTTATCAATGCATAATATACAAATTACTAATTGACCAATTATTCGAGATTTCAACGTCAAAATAGTTGACAGTAATGCTACTAGCAGTTCCAGATCTTCAAATACCTTGTCTTTACGTGAGCTACTATACAAGATCTTCAAATCCAAAATTTTACAAAAAGAGGTCAAGTACACGCTTTCTGTTTATGATTTTTGCACTCAAATTTATGAAAGACGGATGCGATCAAAAGATTTTAAAAGAGAGGCAAGAATGCTGCATGACACCATCCACTTGATTGAGCAGGTGCAGCCCCAAATTTATCTCCATCAGGCATCAGGCATTACATACTGGCTACCAAATTAAATCCCTGGATCTGCTGCGGGCTCACAAACCACAATGGTGTTCATATATATACATGGCTAAATGGCACTTAGTAAATTCATGAGTTGTTATAGGCAACTTGTACATTCACTGAGGACCAACGATCATGCCTCCGACCGACATGCTGATGCACATGAGAACCCGACAGCCGATGTACATGAAATTGGGCTGTGAAGCGTGATTCAATTGCCCAAGCAAATGTGGAATGACAGACTGGATAGCAATATTGTTACCATTGACAATTCGTTAGTATTGGCAGTTTTTTGAGTCTGTAAACATTTCAACCGATAATCATCTTTACTGCTGTAGTGCACTTGTGCTTGTACGATTTATGGATTGCCTGTCTTTAATTACAAAAAATCTGAACATACAAAATTGTTGTTTTCTTATTCTAACCATTCAATTTTAGCATGGGTAATAAGGAACAGAAAAGATGGGAACCCCCAGGTCTCGTCGAGAAGTACGAAACATGGACGGATGACAAACACTAGTGAGTTCATGCTTCAACGGTATATTGATTATATTACCTAAAGGAGAAACCGGCCCGCTACCTATAGATGGAAGCAACACCACCTCCATATTGTTGTGTGCACAAGCTTTAAATGCTCGAATTGGAATTGAAGCTCACACAAATTAATCTCCATTTCGAGTGCAAATCAAGGAGAAGTGGAATTTGATAAAACTAGCTCTAGACGATAAATTGCTATATATGGTTTTGATGCATCATCATTCATGTTCACTATTCACTATTCAGAGCAATCCCCTACCAAGCTTGGGGTAATAAGTCTCTATTTGCTGCGTACATGTATCTACTATCAAATACAACATGGCATAGTCTTTTAGTTAACTGGACTCACTCGGTGATAATTACTGCAGCAAAAATACAACTATCTTACTGCTTGACCTATTAGATTGAGCTATTTTGGAGAATCTGCCAAATCTACTGCATCTAACTGATCGACCGGTTTACGTACCGAAGAGGATAATAATAGTTGATGAGTGATGCTATATATACTCCCCGATCATGCCGGGAATGATTCGGACCACATTGCTCATAGAAGCTCACAGATTGTACGTAGGGACCGATTTGGGCATCGAAAGAACAAAGGAAAACATGCATGGGGATCATGATGAAATAGCTGCAAGTCCGGTATTGCCATGCTTTCATAATTCCATTGCTTCAAGTTACTTTGCAACTACGTATGCCAACCTTTGGAAATGTATTAAGGATAGCAAGGGACAAAGTTGACATTGCTACCCAACCTTTCGAAGAAGCTGCAGCAGGTTTATTTGTGAAACTACTTGCACGCCGTGTCGATCATATTTGTCGAATTCTTTCTTGGTTCACCGATGGCATTGGAACTATGTGGATTCTTCGGATCCACTCTTTTATTTAATCTAAATGCCGCGGGGGTATTACCCAACGTTTTCGGTTCAAATAAAATTGTGCCGACTTTATTGCCGTGTACGTGTAACTTATTTCAACTGCATTGTGTCAGCATATCAAATATCTATGGAAACCTATCTGAAACTTGAGCAAGGATAACTACTTCTAGCATTTCGGTTGACAAAACATGTCCGAACTTTGGCATTGTCATATGATTAACTATATGGTTTTTATAGACTCGCTTGTCTCGCTATTTTCTTGACAGGCACTATATATACTGCTATGATATTGGAAAGACAATATGAGTTCTGGTTTGAGCTTTGGCACTAGGCCTGCTAAGATCAAGGTCTAGTACCCTATCGTAGTACAGCCGGTTGCTGCAACAGTCAAATTAAACTCAACTAACATCTATTAGCTTCAATCATGTGTGACTCAGCTACCGGTGAAGCAATTTGCACGTTTTGTAGCTGAGTTAAATGCCTCCTATGCCTAAGGTATATAGCTGCAGCTTCTTATTCTCACACGACTGAACGTATATTGAGTGTGAGCCACCTAATCTCATCATTTTATATCTATAACATTTTTTATTTATGCTGCAGGGGCACATTTCAAACACTGTTTTTGCTATCATGTACAGACCCACAAGCAAAGGTATACTTCCTCCTCAACAAGGCTAATTTCTAAATAAAATTGGCCATGTCACCTATGGAAAAGATTCTGTGTATGAATGCTTAATTCAAATTACCTCATAGTTAGTCCTCACGTGTAGCGGTTTGTTTTGTTTACTTAAATTGTACTGTCCACCCTTCATCTTATACAATACGTATGCCCCGCATATATTGAATGATTTCACCAAGTCATTTCCAGGTCTAAGACAATATAGAAATATTGCAAAGAACGCTTGCACTTCATGACTTACTGATTTAAAATATCGATGATTTTTTTTATAAGCGTCCGTTGGGAAATCGAGGAGTCAAGGACCAAAACCCGTGCATCATAAAGATAGATGTACATACAAATCCAATGCCCCCGCGCCAATTTTAACTTTGTATTAAGACAGTACTAAGTTTGTGAATAAGGAAATTTAGGACCAGCATTTACCTGAACATGTATGGTGCACATACAACACACCTATCTTGGAATTCAAGAAACATGTTTGCTATGTAGGTAGCCACCGCAAGTTCCCGCTTCTCTTGCTGCTCCACTCTAATTATGTGTTTTTCAGCCTTGGACTTGCCCTTGAATAGTTTGTTATCGGGACCCATAACCACTTTGTGTGAGCGTCCTCGCTTATTACGAACGGGTCGAGATACCCAACTTTTTCCCCTTAGTAAAGGGGTCCTCAATAAACCGCATCTCCCGAGCGGCTATTTGCATTCGAAAAGCACACGGCCATGTCGATTTCATGTAATAACATTATATTAGAAATATATTGGACACACCTTAGGACTCAGCGCCGTTCAAGCAACAGTGATATGTGAGGGGCGCACAAATCTTGAAGATCTAGAACTTTTATAGTATAGTATAGATATATATAACATAATTACGTACGAGTGGAACTTACGGGCACCACACCCTCACAAGCCGTAAGTCGAGTTTGTCGAGTCGAAACATGAGCCAAATATTCTCGAAGTCAATTGGGATCTTGAATGGCCCAACCAAAAATGAAAGTGGTGGTACATCTACATTGAAGGCATTGATCTCAACCGAAGATGCTCTCATATACCAATCATGCAACCTCTTCATCCCACGTGGAACACAAATGAGCTCATAGTTGTGGATGAGAGGCACTCCGCCCGCACATATACTTCGGGTACATTCTCATAATCCTTCGTGTTAGGTTCTGGTTGGTCTTTTCGAGGCGGCGGCAGCAGCTTCTCCACTATCTCGGTGTCCTTCCATTCACCGCTTCTTCGTGATCGGTGTTGATGCCTTATCACCGGAGGCCAAAACCATTTCGGCACATAGGTTAATTTACCCTCGGACTGTGTAGGTTCCGACAAGGTATCCTTTCGGCTAAGAAGTGGTGGATTCTCTTTTGGCAATGGGGTTGGTGGTTTAGATAGAGGATCTGTGCGGGGTTGAGGCCGAATGGTTGTGGTGGTTCTGGTGCTGGTGGTGAGTTGTGAGATGGTATGCCCTCGTGGTTGAGGCTCAATGCTTGTGGTTGTTCGGGTGTGGTGGTGAGTTATGAGATGGTATGTCCCTGAATAAATGTTGTATTAGGTTTCGGGGTAGCTGCGACGAGAAGATGGTTGGTTCGAAATGGTGGGGAGGACCTCTCTCATTGCCAAGTATGGAAGTTGGGATTGATGGAGTAGGATTGTCCAACCCGATGTCCCGTCGAGGCCATAAGATGAAGTTGTTGATAGCTTCTCCAAGTTTCGGATACCCTCTTTAGTGGGGATGTCTAGCAAGTCGTCCCCATGTCCATCCAAAACCGTCAACACTCCAACCCCCGGCGTAGTCGGGGGGAATTGATCACCATGAAAATTGGGGCCGGGGGTCACAAAACCCGTGGCAACTTTTATCATACGGACATTGGTGATACCATAAGATATAACTAGGGAGCAAGCAGACGGTCCAACAATGTCATCAACTGCATAGTGCTCCATGTTTTCTGCAGATCTGATACTGCTCGGAACTAATGGACCCGAGGGATCCATTGGTACCATCTGCATCTCTGGTACCTGTGTGATCATCTGTGGCTGCTCCATTGTGGGCACCAGTTGAGTTGTCATTAACCTAGACAATTGATGCCTTAACTCAGAATCAGGATTGGCCATGATTTCAAGCAACATTTGAGTCATTTCTTTCTTAGCATCCTCCTTACCACATTCTTTGATGTCTTCCTTGTATCGGTCACGTTTTCTATACATGTTAGCAAAATCAGGAAATCCTTCCTTCCAGCCCACCCTCGACGACAAGCCTCGCACACGACCAGGATGCTCTGGGTTTCCCAGACCAACACTAAGGACATCCCTCTCCCTTGATGGCTTGAATGATCCCTCTTTCTTCTTAGCTGCCACGGCCAAAATGTTCCTGGCTGCTTCATCAGTCTTTGGATCTGGCCATGTGATACAACCAGACTTACTTTCTTTTGGATCTCGAGCGAGAAGCCATCGTCTACCCCTTGGCTCAACATTTTCAAACCTGATCGGTAACCCCGCTGCCTGCCTTGCAGCATCTTCTGCGTCCCATTTAGGAATCTTACATTTGTAACCACCCGTTCCAAGGTGGTGGCTGTGGATGTTCTTCTTAGCAGTAAGACTATTGGCTTCGCTCTTAATTAAGAACTCATCGATGTCTTCGCTGAACAAAGGTATTCCATTGAGCTGCAGAAATATTTTTGTACTTCTTCAAAGTGGGTCCAATCCTTTCCTCACATACTTGGTAGTTAGTTCAGACCGAAAGCCACGAAAGCCGATTCCAAACGCCTCAATGCATAATTCTTTGCGATAGCTCGTGGACGCTTTCGAAAATAAACCTTGTTTTCAGCTTTTTCCATAAATCTCTCCTCGTTTCCAATGGCACCAGATTCCGAGTGTGAGATTGTAATGTCTAGCTTGTCTCTTACAAGGAAACCGATGGCGTTCCGAAACTTAGCTCGCACCTCAAGAGGTTCTAGTGGCTCTCCCGTAGGGCCTACTGGGCATTACGAGAATATATTTGATCGGCCACTTGTTCCCACCTCGTCCTCCTCGCTTCCGCTTCCTCGAACTTCGGTGGTGGTCTCACCTTCTTCTGGCGCGGAAGACGATAGACCTTCCTCTCGGTTGGTCCGAGTTCGAAGTTACCTATGAAGAACAACCAATGATAAAAATTAGGTACTTCATACATGATGGAATGTAGATTATGTTCATAGCCACACTATTTATGAAACTATACCTCTTCATGTTGATTAGGATATCCGGTTTCTTCACGAATAGCTGTCCTATCGTTCTGCCGGGGCACGGATCGCGGCGTCCCGAGACGAGGATCCACCGTTCGCGGTGACCCCGACCTTTGGCCACCCGCCACATCATCTCCATTGTTTGGAGAACTCATTGAGCTGATTCGATTTATTGAGAACATGTATTAGTGGTAATAAATGCAAAACATATATGCATGCGTTAACTACTTAAATTGCTAGTAAACACATGTACGTATGAAACAAAAAGACCAGCAAGATAGTACCGCAATGACTTCGGGGGCAATATAGAGTACACAAGTTGAATATGATCAATAAAATGCACACATAAAATTCAACAACATTTTGACAGCCTATAATGAGCCACTGTTGCATGCATGGCAATACCCCCGCTTAGAAAAAAAAATGTTCTCTCAAATCTTATACTAAACAGGAAAAAATATCCTATAAGTATTCACAACGTGTCTACCAGTTATTATTAAATCTCATAAGAAGATAACAATCAGACAAATAGAAAGATGATGACACTACAATGTAGGGCTTCTTAAAGACTACCTCGAGTAATAGTATGATGCTTCAATCTGAATCAGCATAAGTGACTTTTTCACATGCCACTATATATATGCCTCCTAGCTAACTAAACAATGGAATACACAGCTACATTGGCTACTCAACAAGGCAGATAGTAATGAGTCCCACTAGCTGAAAAAAGATCACAAATGAAGCCAAAGCAACTCGAGAATCTTGTTCACTTAGAATTTCGACATGGCTCGTGACCTACCGGTCTTTCCCGAAACTAATTAAGCTGAAAAATTCCATTTACGGTGGACAGTTGCAACTTTCCAACAAGTAATGGAAATGAAACAAAAAAAAAGTTCACTCTATGTGGTCCAAGACCACTTAGCAATTGACAAATTAATATCCAATGACCTGATTATTTGTGATGCAATAGATAGCATGCCTTGAATATATATACACTTTACCGTTCTTTCAAGTAAAAATTGTTCCCTGCTGGTCAAAGCCTACCAAAGCATGATTCTGTCCCAGGCTGTAGCTTTGCAGCAAGTTTTTGGAGTCAAGCTAGCTGTTGTTCACATTGTGGCAATATGTTAGTCCAGATTAAAAGCTGCTAGGAAAATGGACAAAAAAGCATGCAACTCGACGTTTCAAATGTAATGAAAGTAATTTGATTATATCCTACAAACAGTAATGAACACAAAATTACATTTTGGGCATACATATAAGAATCGGCATAACTATAAGAATTACGATATTTCATAATTCATAATCAATAATTGATTATAGGCTTATAGTAACTGAAATCTAATTCAGGTTCAGTGCCATGTACATTTTCATATCTGAAATACTGTAAGTTTCACATGTATAAGGTATATAGACAAAAATATATCTTATCTGAAACATCATGTCCATGGCTTACCTAGTACTAGGAGTACGTAGAGGGGCTGTACTCAGTGCCTCATGCATCCCTTTATCCAATTCATTCAGTGTTTCAGGTTTCGATCAGCCACTGCTGAAACTGTGTGCTCTGTTTGTGCAAGTGCAGAGAGCTCAGCTAAGGATCAGCGGGAGCTGCTCACCAGTGCCTTGGGTCGTTGCAGGGCCAACAGTAGAAAACAACATACCATAATTAATCTTTACTAATATAATTAACTAGTGAAAGCTTGTCTTTGTTGCCTAAACAGTACGTAATCTCAATGAGCAAAGCAAAATCCAATAGCCGTAATATATAGCTTACCGGGGGCTCGAATCGCAACCCTAGCTATGCAGCTCACGGAGTCGGGCGCCGAGTCCTCGCGTCTCCTCGCGGCTTCGGGCGTGGCGCCGGCGGGGCGCGCGTGCGGGGAAGGTTTTGAGGCGAGGCCGGCGCGGCGCGCGCGTCGGCGCAGCTAGATCTCGGGGACACAGCCTCTGTCGGCGGCCAGTTCCGGGCGTCTCTAGAAATTTGGACAGCAAACGCGGCAAACGGGAAATGACCTTGGGGCCGCGGGCATCTCACGCGCCTCCGTAAAATTTGGCGCCGACATGTGGGCCCAGTCCCTCCCTGCCCGCCTGGAAGGAACCAGCCTGGCCCTGGCCCACGTCTATCCTTCGCACGCGTGCCCGCGCTTCAGCAACCTCCCTCGCAGACCTTTGCCACCCTCGCGCCGCCGTCGCCAGCACCGCCGGCTCCCGAAGTTGCTCCGCCGCCCCGACGCTGCCGACGCCACGATCTGCTCGTCGGCCGTCCCGACTCCGCCGGACGCCGTCGCCTCCACGATCTACCCGCTGCCAGCCCCGACACGCCGCCGCAGGATCTGGCGCCGCGTCCACCGCCTTCACACTGCAGGATGTGTCGTCGCCTGCACTCTCGTCCACGGTACGGTGGGAAGCACGGAGGGAAGGACCACCAGGTTGCCAATCCCATCTCTTTGATCCGTTTCAGTATTATCATGCGTACATGTGCACATCGATCCATGTCCTTGGATCTGCGCTTGCAGTTCTTAGTTACTGAATGTTGTGTGCACTAAAATTTACTGAATGTTCTGTGCACTAAAAGTTTCCCAATCAAGAAAAATTGCTTACCTGCTGATTTCAGATATCTAATTATTTATGTGCTACTTTCATGTTGCTGAAGTGCTGCTATTTTTTGCATCAAAGTGAAACTGTAAAGAAGGGAGAATGACACAATTGAGATCATTTTCTTAGAGTAGGCCTTGTGCCGAGAATGCCTTTTACCCAAGTGCTTTGGAGTCTCTGAATGCCAGTATTTCAGGACTCAAGGTTCGTTTCATGGTATATACCTTTTAACAACTTTGTGAAAACTGAATGAATATCACTGTGGAGCACTTGTAACTTTGATGACGGTTGCGGGCTGAATTAAGATAATGGTACTGATATGGTGATAGTGTTTTCCCGTTATTTGTTGTAACAACGCCCTTCAAGTCTGTTTGACCATTATTATTATTTTTAAATATAGCCTATTATGGTCTAATTCTACTTGAGCTCAAATTCATAGCTTGCATTGGCACAAATTATAAATGTCCTAACATTATGTTTTACTAAAAGCTCAAGAAGTAAAGAAAAATCTGGAGTCCTGACAATTCATATTTTGTTCCATGTCTGAATCCAACTTCTTGACCCACTCGTGAGCAAATGATAAGAGTTTGATTCTCAGTTTTTGTTCGACTTTATTTCTCACTTTGTTTGAGAAATGATCAATTTGAACTTTTCAGGTCGTTTAGAACAAGTAAACATGTAAAATATCAGAAGTGTTTGATTTCTTTAAAATATGGGTATGCTTCTCTTGTAGCAGCATGTAGTCATCCGAAGTGTTTGATTTCTTTAAATATGGGTGCATTCATGACAAAAAGGTATGATTGACCCGAAGTATTCTAGACCCTGGTCAAAACATAATATTGTTGTAATAGGCTCGAGTTTCGAGTTAGTCCCATCTGTATGCCTGTTACTAGACATTTTTTGAAAGAACCTTGTCACTGAATCAGAACTGTCTTCAGGAAACTTTGCAGAAATAATGTTCAGTAAGACCCAATAACTGCACTACTGCGCTACACTCGAATGATACCTGTTCTTTCAGACAGTTTCTTTTAGCTTATGCATATGCAGACATGCTCAAAGTCCATCACCGATTGGCTTCATCCTCTCCTGATAACGAGGTAAGGACGGCCCTAATCCTTTTCTTGAGAGAAAAATTGATTTCTATTGCATTCAAATAGGATTTTAGTTTGCTTTCTGGAGACAACATTGTTACGTGCCGACAAAACTTTCATATCGAATTTAACTTTATTTAGACTGATTATATGATACCACATATTACATATTAGTAGGGGTTTCTCTAGGTTCCATGTGTTGGCACCTGCTGCCATTTATTTTTTTAATCATGGTATCACCACTTTAATAAAGATGTGCATAACATCATAATATATAATTTTAATAGAAAAAATCAGGGCTATTTGATTCCATGCATGGTATTGTTGTGCGAGTCTTTTGACGATCGACGAGGAGCCCGGCAGGCGCTCAAGGTCGCTGGGCCCTAGGTCTGCCCCTGAATGGATGGGAACAAATGATCCATTAGTACACACATAGAATTAACAAATCTGAAATCTCACGTTGCTTGATTTGGCGAAATTTGATTTAAGGGGCCATCGGTGATTCGATGGTACGGGAAATGGGGCCAAGTGGTGTATGAATGCAGTGTTCTGCTCGGTCACGTGAATCAAAGATTTGTTATTTTGCTTGGTACATGTGAACCAATGATTATTGATATTTTGCTTGTTACATGAATGATATTGTTATGTTTTTATTGCATGGATCTTTTTGACAACTACAACAATGCGAGGCAAACTCAAAATAATGTTATTTTTTCAGTAGCGCTACACATTTAAACTGAAATTATTATGATATTATAATTTTTTTCCCGTTGCAACGCACGGGTATATGATCCTAGTATATGTACGAAAGAAAAAAGTTAGATGGTGTGGGGGTTTTTGGACATTTTGCCAAAACATGAACCTGAGCTGGGAGGTGTTTTGCTGCAATAAGAGGTAAGAATTTTTCTTGTTTCAATTTACTTGCAAACAAACATATTTTGAATTGTTTGAACTGGTGTTGCGCGCAGTTGCAGGAACGGCTGAGGATCAGCAAAGCTGGACCATATCTCAAGTAAACAGGCAAACTAAAAGAAGAAGCCTAATTAAGCCTGCGAAGAATATAGAAGAAGTCAAAGAAGAAGAAGATAGAAGAAGAAAGAACTCAGAAATGCATCAGCTCCTCCAGCAAACGTTGTTAGAAGCCTTCTGGACACATGTATGTACTGGTGCGCAGTCACTAAAATGCAAGAAGGCATCTCTAATTAGGTTCTATGAACTGTTGCTTTTGAAGTAATGTAGGCACCTGAACCTGGTATTGTATAATGGTGCAAGAACCTGTATTGTAATGCCACACCTGAATCTGGTATTGTAATGGTATATTTGGCCTTCGGCCTTTGAACCCCAAGTATTGTAATGGCACTTGAACCTGTAAGTATCTTTAACTTGTGATATATACTGCAAAAGTGAGAAATTCTTGGCATATATATATGGTACATGCATCCACATACATTGATCCATTTCATTTCAATTTCATTGCAATTTTTGGGAAACAAACATTCATTGCGCATTGCAGTTCTTGAAACATACAACCACTCACTCACTCACACACACACTATTTTGAAATGCATTTCACTTCCACACGAAGCAACCAACAAGATAGCAAGAAACATAAACACAACCACAACTGGATTGTCGAAGGCAATTGGACTCTTCCCCTTCTCCATCTCTTTCAGTTCTTGCAGCTCGGCCTTCAGGTTGCCGGTCTCAAGTTTCATCTCACCAAGCAGCAGCTTCAAATCAAGAGCCACCGTCTTCATTTCCCCACACAAGTTGCTTGGAACTCTTGACCAACAGAGGCCGCTTGACGACTTCACGGCCCCAACCGCATTGTGCCCAGGACCAATTGAACTCGCCGATGGATCCTCAAACCACCAGTTACTACATTGTCGGCACTTGTAGTAGTAGTTGTGGTTCTTGCTCAATTTCCTCACAACGGGGCCCAAGCATTGGGGGCAATGGACGTTAGGGAGAGTCCTCCCGGCGCCGAAGAGCTCGAACCACTGTTGGCCATTGGGACGGCGGCGGCGGCGGCGGGGCTCGATGCACGCGCGGCCCGGTGCTCACCGAGCGCGTCGCGGAGGCGCGCGCAAAGACGGCACGCGCGCGCGGCCCGGTCGAGGCGGCTCCCCGTCTGAGGCGGCCGGGGCGCAGCCGATGATGGGGATGACGAGGCGGGGGATGGAGCGCAGCTGCCGGTGCCGGTGATGGATCGAGATGCGGCACCTAACCCTCTAGCGGCAGGGGCGTGGAACGGATCTGGATCGAGAAGGAGGCGGCGGCCGGGGAACGGAGAGATGCGTGTGTACAGAGCCGGCCGCGCGACGTCTTAATTATGCGCGAGGATGTCCATACGAAATGTGTGTACGGCGTTTGTATATACATACAGTGGGCCCAATCAGGTGCGATACGCGTGGCAACAACCGACGACTTGTACATATCTCCAATTACACGAATAGTAATGACAGATCTCCAAAGTCGGAAAGTTGTGATGAGGCACAAATAAAAAAAAACCAACACCCGTAAAAATGTCGTGCACGTGTATATTTCAACTTTCACGCCGACCACGGCCGCCCGATGTCGCGCCATCGACGTCACTCTCGATCGTAGGGCGTGCGCGTATACGAGAGGAAAGATGGAGTTGACCTGGTCTCCGCGCACGATCGGGTCTCATAAACTAAACATAGTTTCTAGAAAATTATGTAGATAGAGTTAAATGAGATTTCTGTTCATACTTTGTGAAATGAGAGTTAAACAACTTCAGCTTGAACTTTTTTTATCGCAACAACACTGCACAGGAAGCAAATAGTAAAATTGTAGCCTAACATCTGCCTAGAGCTAACATATCCTGTCCAATTCCACTGCAAAGGTGTTCAAAGCACCAAACAATTCAGCTATATTGTCGATCCAGCTACCAAAGCAAGCAATACACACACTACAAAAGTGTAGAGCTTGGAGTTGATTTTACAACTATCAGTTACTGGTTTTCACAGAATAAATTAAATAAACACTTCTTAAATAAGCTATGGATGTATATAGGGTGGCAAATGGAGTGGCATTTGCATGCTCAAACCATCGGCAACATTGTTGATAGAGCAATATGAATGTTGAGTCAGTCTCAAGAAGAGATGGATTTGCGTACCCTACAGTCTCTATTGCTTTAAGAAAACTAAAATTAAAATATTAGATGGGCACTGCATATAGAACCAGCTAGCATATAATCACATAAGACAAGTGCACGCAAGTAGGAAGATTAATCATCAACACGTATCCACGGGCACGGGGCTGCAGGCTAAATTTTGCGAGCAACAAATTATCATTGACGAGCTGTAATCAAACAAATTCGGCAATCCCGCACATCGGGGATGCATGAATGATTGGAAGGGAGGCTTACATGGGAAGGAGGCGAAACACAAGCAGCACGTCGAGCGCCCTGGCTGCCATAGGGAGCCCCGCAAGCTTGCAAAGTAGAACGTCGAATAATCCCAGGGTCGGGACGGCGCAGCCCCGATCCCCATCTCCCCTTACCCCTCCGCCGCACCCGTCTCTGGCCGCCGTGGCTGTCGTCGTCTCACCGGCATGGCTACTGAGCAGAGGCAGAATCACGAGTTAGGGTTGGGTCGCAATGGGCGCGAGCAGATCTAAGCTTACGTGAGGTAGGGAGCTCGGTTCGCGAAGTAGGGAGGAGGGGGCAGGTATGGGGGATGAACCTGGTGGGCGCTCGTCGCCGGCGAGTGGCCAAGGGACCAACGAGCACCTGGCGTAGGTGTGGGGGCGCAGCGGTCCCAGTCTCTGCGCGGATCCCCCGTCGTCGGCGCGGGTGGGAGCGCGGAGGAGGCGCGGGCACGGGGAGGTGGTGGCGCGCTCGGCATGAGGAGGAGGTCGCGCGGAGGAGCTTCGCCGGTGCCGATGCCGCCGGTTGCCGGCCACGGGACGGGGGCGCAGGTCGCCAATTCCGGGGGGAGAGAGAGAGGAATGAAATGGTGGCGTGTGGACCGAGTGCGGAGAAAAGCCCGATGCTGTGGCTGAGATTAGATGCATGCGTGTCGGTGGACAAATGGACGCATGATGAAAAATAGTCTTTACCTAAAATTAAACGATTTGTTATTACGAAAAATAAACTCCCATTAACTCATGAAATGTTCCTCTCTCTTAAAAAATAATTTTAATATTTCTTTCTCCATGATAAATATAGCCAAAAAATGGTAGTTCTTGAATTCACAACAAATAATTATTTGCAGTGCAAAAAAAATACCACGGGTCCTAATGGGCATAAGCGGCAATGCCGTGAACATTTCTAGTCATAATGTCTAATTAACCATATGCTGAATTAGTAACTTATTTTGACCATAATATTTTTTATAATTGTATTTACAAAATAAGATCTCACGTGACAATAAAAAAAATTAGATGCATTTTCATTTTTGCATAATATTTTTCTCAATAATCTATGATAACCACAACCATGGTAAAACAGTTATTCCCTCCATACCTAAATAACCTGATGTTTTGGACATGATTAAGGTAGCCCGGAGTGATTAATTACGGGTTAGTTTTCCATGTCTGTACAAATAAATAGGGTTGTGGGTGCTCATTGCACGAGCAGCTAATCGAGCCCTACTGGTTAGTTGGTGGTGGCCTTAAGAGTGGCGAGCCAAGGTTGAATCCTGGCAGCCCCTAATTTTTTCTGGTACGCCTTTTTTTTTTTTGCTGGACAGCTTGCGTCTTTGCTGGGAGCCAGGGACGCGCCTCGAGCAGTGACATTGATGCGCGGGGCCCGCTCACCAGTGAGAGCTTTGTCTGCTCCTGCACGTTCGAATCAATGAGTCTGCACGGTAACGTGCCGGCCGGGCGCGGCTTTTATTGCGACGAGCATTGTGCTTGGCGAGATGGGCCCGACATGCTGACAATTATGTTTGATTGATTTAAAATATATCAGTTCATAAATTATTTTTCATTTATTGCATCATATTATTTGTCTTGCTTTTATTTACAAAATATTAACTATAATTTTATTAGTAAAAATTTAGTGTCACTAGAACGTGAGTTGAATTGACTATGAAAAATGAAAACTTGATTTCAAATCCTAATATCTAACTAACCATGTGTCCAATTTTATTTTATTTTGCCTCCATAAAATTTCTTGTGATTTTATCTACAAAACAAGATCTAAAAAGTTGATATTTGGTTTTTGACGGGACTATATATCTAAAGTCATAATTTTTTTTGAATGCCCACGTGTCATTTATTTTTCAGTTTTTAAATATTGTTATTACTAATTCCACATGCCGAGCATGTGAAAATTGGTTATCGTTATATTACTAAGAAATGACCCAAATATTATTATTATTACTTACGCAAACAAGAATTATTACACTGCATTATAAATTATGCATGCATGCATGCAACAAAAGGCACTTATTTATATTTTTTCAGGCGGTTAGCTAGACCACCCGCTGGTAGTGCAGCTTAGCTACGATCAACACAATGCAACAAAATAAAAGGCACTATTTTTGCAGGCGGAGCTGATCCCACCCTGGTAGTGCTTGGCTTAGCTCGATCAACACAATGCAACAAAATAAAAGGCACTACGGCGCCCAGCTAGCCGGCACTCCACGCTGCATTGTCGTCCTCCGCACCGTTCTCGGCCGGTTGCTCCTCGCCGCGGGCCGCCCGGTCCAGCGAGTCACCGTTCTCGGTTCTGCCTCGCCGCGGGCCGCCCGGTCGGCCCGGCTGCGCCACGACCGGGCGGTCACGGTACGCGGCGCGCGCGCGCAGACGGCCGCTCGCTCCCGCTCGGCATAGAAGCCGCTGCTCGCAGACGGAAGATCTCCGCCTCGGCAGTCCCGCGAGCCCCGCGCGCTGCGCGCGCGCAGCCGGGTCGAACGCCGTAACGGAAGCGGCCCTGCGCCGGCGGAAGGAG
This sequence comes from Themeda triandra, assembly GCA_018135685.1. Taxonomy (NCBI): domain Eukaryota; kingdom Viridiplantae; phylum Streptophyta; class Magnoliopsida; order Poales; family Poaceae; genus Themeda; species Themeda triandra. The sequence continues at coordinate 143,779 of JAENPR010000387.1, forward strand.
TTGCCCGCACCGCCGGAACGGCCGCCACGCGCCATGAGCTGCGAGATGAAAGTGAAAGAAGCTTACAAGATTTGACGGACGATCGTGGGCTTGCAGCGCGCGCCCGGCTTTTAACACGCCGCCTGGCTTGTCATGTACGCCGGGCCGGGGCTTCCTCCGCACGCCGCCCGGCTAATTCCCCAGCAAGCCTGCGCCCGGCGCATGCGGGCCCGCGGGGCTCTGCGCCGGCACTGCAGCGCCTGCTGCAGGCACAGTGCCGAGAGCCAAGAAGTCACGCGTCGCGCCGCCGCGCGCTGGCCCGCGGTGCCGCCCCCCGGCCGGCCCACACCGCCGCGCGCGCATGCAAGGCGGCGACGACCAACGCGCGGGCTGCGCGTGACCCGGATAGCCACACCAAGACCGATGAGCCATGCGAGCATTGAAGTGGCTGTCCTGTTTGAGTCGGAGGCGGTGGAACCGTCTTGAGTCACAACCGATCACGGTGCGGCTTGCTGAATCTAGTGTAGGAGAGAAATTAAGTGAAAGTTGAGAGAGGATTTGGAAGTTTGGTAAATCCAAATGCCTCTGCGTGAATCTTTCGATCCCATCCAGAGACATGGTAGAGGTGCTTAGGCTTTTTTTTGTCGGTTCCTAGTAAAAGGAAACTTGACGGGGTACTGTTCTCTTTTAGCTTTTACTAATTGGTCGCTGCCGGTGTTAATTTTGGCCGTCAAATGGCATCCTAAACATCTTTTTTGAGTGTCATGGATTGAATTGTGTTTTGTGATTATCCAGCCTTTTTCCCGGCGTTGATCGTGCAAAAGTGTGGCACGGCGGCACCATCAATGTGGCGGGCCTGCTTGCGTTTTACTTGTCAGCAGTACTGCGGCTCGTCGACGGCGTGTTGTCAAGCCACTGATGAGTGTCACTGACGAGCACGGAGGTGATGGCGGCGCCCGGCGCCGCTCGGAGCCTCTCTCTCCATCGGCGCTCCCTCCGCGGCAGCCCGTCCTCGGCGCCGAAACACGGTCAGGGCGGCGCGCGGTGAACCGCGGGCCGGGCGCACGGCGAGGCCGAGGTCGGCGCTCGCGGCAGCAGGGTCGGGCGCTCGCGGCTCATTCGCGGGGCAGCGTCCGCTCCCGATCTCACACCGGCGGCGGCGGGCCCCTTCCCCCACCGGCGACGGCATCTTCGCCTACCGGCGGCAGCTCATGGAGGCGTAGCGCGTGCCTCCCCCGGACCGACGACTGGAGGCTTCCTCTCCACCAGCATCAGCACTTGGGTGAGCTCCGTCCCAGCGGCATCGAGACCCCCTGGTCCCTCTCCGGTAGCGGTGCCGTCCTCTCCCACCTCCAACGACTGCTCGACAAATGACGGCGGGCCTCCATTGCCATGTCTTATCCCGACGTGGATCCGGTGGCAGTGTCTCTTCCTCTTGTGCATTTCAGAGAAATACTGTGCTCCCACTGCACAGTATCGAGGGACTGAATATTGTCAAAAATACAATACAGTCTGCTGCAGATTTAGTATTGGTAAGTATTTGGTTCAGAGAATTGATGAAATACTAGATAGATTGGTTCGCAGAATTGTGTTTGCTGCCCATGATTCAGTGTCTGCTATCTGTTGATTCAGTAACGAATAACATTATCATTTTAGTGCTGAATAATACTGAATACTAAAGTACTACTGAATGGAAAACTGGCTGATGTGAATCAAACAATCTGCTTCTTGCTTGCATGTACTATGCTGCTATATTTAGTACTGAAAGTAGTTTTCAGATTTTGTTTTCAATATATTTTGGTACAACCAATACTGAAAAATAAAAAGCAACATTCATGTAGGAGTGGAAAAAAGAAAATTGGTGTTGAATTAAGGTCCTAAGTAACTACTTTAGACTGTTGTCGGTGCTTAATACTGAACAAGCATCTTTTTTATATTCAATATTTTTGCAAATTGGTGCAGCGGCTGGCCGCCTGCCCTTGCCATGGAAGATGCACAGCTCAAATGCCTGCTGACACAGATACATACTGAAACGAACTGATCAAGCAATGATTCACTGTCCACCAGTGTTGTCGGCGTGAGGTGGGCTCCATCGAAACACCGGGCTCTTACAAAGAATTGTTGGCGGGGTCAGGTTCGTAGCAGTGGCTGGCACACGTATATAGATGTTGCTTTGAGAGGTGCGAAGATTTTAGAATACTGAACAATATTGAGATGGTTGCTTTAGCTACCCGACATTGTGTTTCTTTGAATGCCGTCAAGTTGAAAGATAACGGTGCTCTTTGCTAGTCACCTGAATGTTCCATTCTTAATGCTAAAGGATTGAATTGAAGAAAAAAAGGGAAATGTACTGGATGATACTAAACTAAACTGCTAAAATATCTTGGGTGATACTAACCAGTACTTAGTGTTACTGAAGGATTGTACTGATGATACTACATTATAAGGAATGGTACTGAAATATACCGAGTGATACTAACCACAAAGATACTGACATTACAATATAAAAAATAGTTAAAAATATTGAATGGTACTGAAATATTGAGTGATACTAGATACTGAGTTAAATGGAAATATACTAACAGGAGACATGAACATACTAATAGAATCTTTGAAGATACGACGACTACCCGAAGGTAAACCACTGGACATTCCATGAGGGATATATACCGAGAAATACCAAGACCATGAAATGAACTAAATGAGAGCTAATGGCATATACTGAGATGTACTGACGGGAAATACTGAGGCATACTAACAGCCATGTATGGAATACTGAGGCATACTAATAATACTAGATCAGAAAACTGACAAAAGTACTGAGCAATACTAATGAAACCCTAAAGATACTGAGAAAATACTGAAAAAATAGTGACAAATACTAGAAAAAAATACTAATGGTTATTAATAGCTAAGAAAAATACTAATGATTACTGAATGCTACTTAAAAATACTAGAAAATATTGATACAACATACTTAAAAAGTAAAAAAATACTGAAATTGTAACATGAGCAATACGATAAAATACTTAGAACTACTTGAAATTGTAATATGAGCAATACTGATGGTTACTAAATTAAAAGCGACTTAAAGATACTAACAAATACTTAGAAAATATTAAAGTTATATTACCAGCTATACAAAGACACTAACAATAAGTACTTAACCATACTGATAAAATACCAACAAACTATTTAAAGATACTGATGAAATATATTAGCTATGCTTGTCACGATCACTCATTTCTAAATGCATCTAATGAAAAAATGGTGACTAAAAATAGACATCGCATGCTCATAATAAACATGGTGCCAATTAATACGTACTATGCATGACCATGTGTGACTAAAAAAAATTGATGCTCATGGTAAATATGGTCACATGCATAATTGCCTGCCATACAGTGATGCGTGAGTCGGACTCCCCGTCACATAGCAGATGGGTCGGAAGGAGTGGACCCCGCGTCGTACTGGTCTGTCCGGATAAGGGCGAGCGCGGCGTGCCCACGGGCGCGTGGGCCCGAGCGGACGCGCGGGCCGCTGGCGGGAGCGGACGCGCGGGCGCGTGTTTGGTCTGTTGTTTCGGTGCGTGGATGGGCACGGGTGTAGAATGGTGTAGCATAGCAATAATAATAATAATAAAATGGACAAAATAAATAAATAAATAGAAGAATATAAAAAGGGAAAAGAATAATAGAAACCACAAAACACGAAATAGAAAGGAAAATGAAACACAGTTACGGCATGTGAAAAAAAAAATCAAACACAATCACGGCATGTATAGTGGCATGGTCCAAAAAATTGTTGTACGGAAAATTGTTGTAAATTTTTAAAAGGTGGCGCGCGCATGCACCCCACGTGTGGGCTCGCGTTAAGCGACAGGTGGTCGCCCAGCGGTCGGAAATTCCCAGCGGGTTCGCGAGATCTCGCCCTCTTGTCCACACACCGCCGCCGGCCGCGCCCAGATCTCGCTCCTCTCCCTCGCGCGCGTCGCCGCCTCCTCCGCCGGCCGTCCTCCTCCCCGGCGTATAGCCGCGCTGCTCACCCCAACCTCTCTCTCCCAGGCCGCATCGCCATGGAGGCTTAAGCCAGCGCGCCCTCACTAGCTCGCCCCAATTCCCTAGCTTGCTACCCGCCGCCACGCCCATCCGCCCTCGACCTCGCCCCCGCCGCCGCCCCCCCCCCCCCGGCGGACGCCATGGCCAACATCCATAACATCCATTGTTTCTTGAAAGGAACTCCTTTGGTGCCGTATGGCGAAGAAGGCTTATCTCGAACCTTTGAGAGGGTCGAGTCGGGCGGCGATGCCGATGCCGCCGATGGCGACGACAACGACGACTTCCCGACCACTTGAAGTTTGGTGCCAGTGTCCGAAGGCATTCTGGAGCCCGTGGCAACGGTTCCAGCCAGGCGTACCTGGCTACCGCCGGGCGTACCTGGCTACCGCCGGCCGGCCACCTCCAGCAGCTGTCGTCGGTACACCCCGGATCTGCTCCTACCGCTGCTACGTATACCTTCGGAGCTAACTCGGGAGCCGCTCCTGGTGGTTTCGGAGCCGCTCCTGGTGGTACCTCGGCCGCTCGTAGCCCTGGTACCCGATCTCGTAGCAGCCCTGCTAGCTCCCCCGCTCGAAGCCGACGTCCAAGTATGCCCGTCGGTTATGTGCCTTCAATAGGAGGTTATATATCTGGAGTCGGCGGTGGTAACCGGCGGGGATGGAATAGATTTATGTCAACCCATCTAGAACGCCAACAAGCACGGGAACCACGCCCGGTGGCCGCCGGGCCGTGGGACGCCAACGCAGCTGTGCACGCCGACATCGCAGAGGCTGTGCACGCCAACCATGCTAAGGCGGCTGTGGACGCCGGCTACAACACACTCAACTTCACAGATGCTCTCAGGGGCGGCATCCAAACATTGAATGGGAACCTCACTCCTCCGGTAAGATCCTGTTACCCGTTTCAATTCTCGTGACAGTTATCCTCATCCTCTTAATTCTGTTGGAATACTCTAGTATTTTATTGTCAAATCTATTTTAAAGAGTAGCAAACTCAGTAAATTTGACTAGTTTTTGGCTCCAATCTCTTGGAGATGCTCTAAAAGGCCATTCACATATATATGATGTCCGACGAAGACGACTCCATAATTTTTCAATATACGGATGTTATAATATAAATACTTGTTTGTATATTCATTGCAATAAACATAAAAAAGACTCACCGGTAATCAGTCCGGATTCAAACTTATGATTGGTTGGCAGCTATTTTTTTTCTTTTTTTGGAGCAAGAAATTTTGCCTCTTGTTTATTTTTTAGATTAACATAGGAAGCGTAATTTCCAATACTATTTTGTACCATGTGGTCTATCTAAGTATATAGTATATGATGTCCACTTTGTTTATTTTTTAGACTCCATCAGAGTTGTGGACAGAGGTCAACATAGGACTATTCTGTGATCTCTTGGGTTGCCAAATGCAAACTCCAAATTGGGTAAACAGGTCAATGACAGATAAAGGTTATAGTGAGATTGCACACAAGTTTAAAGCTCTGACTGGGCACGACGTTTCGCAAAAACAATTGAAGGCACTGCTCAAGAGATTGATGATCATTTATAGGTTTGTGAAAAAGATTAGGTGTCATACCGGTACGGGCAAAGTAGAGCGAGATGGAATTCCGGACCCGAGACGAGGAGTGGTGGCAAAACAACACAAAGGTACACTTCGTTTTATCAAGGCAATCAAACCTTAGTTTAGATATGTGATTTCATTGTGTTTTCTTTATTTATATGTGATTTCATTGTGTCTTCATCTGTGCTTTTCAGGGTGAATATAGAATCTGCAAGTTTCTTCAGGATGCATTTCCTTGGCCTCACTACGTGTCACTTCTGGAGTCTATGTTCGATGGTGTCTTGATAGATGGCTCTACTTCTCGTATTCCAGCGCATTATGCACAGCAATCTGCACCAGTTGAGGAAGGACAAGGGTCTGATACAAGTGGTCTAAACAGTCCAGTGAGTAGATTCAGCCTCAAGAGGCCAACCATTAGTCCTCTTGCAGGTCCCACAAAGAAGAGCAAGGGGCCGGGAAGCAGCAGCAGTAGTGCTACAGCTGGTACTAGGTGTAGTCCAGTTTTCGCGGATCCCCGGGATGCTATAATGCAGCAGATTCTAGATCAGATGAAAGGCGCCTACAAGGCTCAACAAGATCATATGACCCTTATGTCCAAGATCTTGAAGTTGAAGGACATGGATAAGGAAAGGAAGGAAGAGAAGGAAAATAAGGAAGAGGAAGATGAAATCGCCGAAGCTCAAAGATGCTTGAAAATGTGGCTTGAAGATAATGTGGATGAGAAACCTCTTATAGGTTCACTTATTTACGCCAAGGCTTCAAAAATGTTTCAAAATAAATTCAACCGTAAATTTTTCCTTGACATACAAAAATCAGCCGATAGAGTTGCTTGGGTGCGTAATATGACATCGACAACAAGCATCTTTGTGAAGCTTTGAAGGGAAGGAGTGGATTTGGGCAGTCAAACTTGCGCTCATGTAGTTCCTCAAGTTAGTTTGTTCTTGGACCTATGAATTTGTACTTTCAAGTGTTGTATTTGTAATGAACCTGTGGTGTTTGTTTGTGAACATGTATTTTTTTTTATGAAGCTGCTATGTTTTTGAATAAATGTATTTGTTTGTGGCCTTGTTGTTGTGAATATTTTGTGGCCTTGTGATTGATTTGTGAACTGCTTGTGATTTTGTATGCCAGTGTTTGATTCAGTTTCTCTTTTCAACAGTTGATGATGCTAATCTTTGCAAAGACATGCGGGAGATGGTGATGCTAATGACCATTGTTTTGATGATGCAATGGCTACATTGCTTTTAGGTGTCAATAATGATTCAGCTCTTCATGATCTATTGTTGGGGTCTATCATGTGTAACATTGAGATGTCCAAACGACTGCACAAGGTTTATGGCTTGTTAGGTATGTATCAAGACATGATCAAATCTGATGTTAAAGTGCCGAAAGTGGGTATGAATGGGTCATGAGAACACTAAATGATGAGTCGCGATCTTTGCAATATGTTTCGGATGTCTAGAGAGTGCTTTTATGAGCTTCTTGAATTGCTTATGGGAAAGTATGAATTGGAGATTGAGAATTTCGAGACAACACTTGAGGCTTTAGCGATGTTCTTGTGGATTGCAGGATCTGGAGTATGTTTTCTTCAAGCTGCAAATCGGTTCGTTCTTAAAGCAAATCTTGTTCAGAAGAGGTTTGATATGGTGTTGGATAGTCTGTGCAAATTTGCATATGATGCTATTAAGCCATCAGATCCTGAATTTAAATTTATCCATCCAACACTAAATGACCCTCGATTTACTTCTGAGAAATTAAAAAATATCATAGGAGCAATTGATGGGACACAGATCAGAGTAGTGGTGCCAAAAGATCAGGTACCAACTTATATGACTTGGAAGGGAGAAACTACTCAGAATGTGGTGGCTGCATGTGACTTCGATATGTTATTCACTTTCGTTGTAGTGGGATGGCCTGGACCGACTAATGATAGTAGGATATTGACTGAATCAATTGAGATGTATAGCAGCGAGTTTCCGCATCCAACTAATGGTAATGGTTTTTCCTATGTTCTTTTATACATGTCACTGTATACTCAAACTTTGCATTTGGCTTACACAAAAGTGCAACTTTGCGAGACGTGCTATGTCGTCGACAAGGGTTTTGCACTCCGACCGGGTTATCTTGCACCGTACAAGGGAAAGGACCTAAACCAAATGCGAAGCTCTTTAATACTATACATTCTTCAATTCGAAATGTCATTGAGAGGGCATTTGGCATCCGGAAGGGGAAGTTCAAGATTTTGTATCGCTTACCGGGCCGTTCAATTGAAAGGCGAGAACAAAATAATAATAGCGTGCATGGCTCTCCATAATTTTATTAGAGTGGTTGATAAAATGTATGATTCGAGAGTTTTTTTATTGATATTGAAGATGAAGATGAACCATCAAGTTGTTGTGGAGCCAAGTACTAGCGAGTGAAGGCAATCAAGGTGGAATGCATGATGAAGGTGCAATGCATGCTTTTCGGGATTCGATAGCCTATGAATTGTATCTGCACACTGAGTCATCGCGCGAAGCATTAGATTCAATGGATTTGTAATAATGATTATCATTAGATTCAATATATTTGTAATAATGCAGATTTCTGAAATGCATTGGTTAGGTTGTGTGGTTTTGATTTGTAATAATGAAGATTTGAATTTTCTTAACACTATTTTCAGAATCATTTTGGTATTGACAAGCAAGCCTACCGGACTGCGTCAATGGGTTTGATAATGGTATTAATCAAGTATGTTCCAAAGCAATACCATTATCTCGTGTGGTTCCAGCAAGAAATGCAGTTCTTGTTCCATTTACATGTACTTGAACTTGATATTATTGATTCTAGTATGTTGAACATAGCACACACTTTGTTGTAGATTTATTTTCTAGTTTTAACTAGCTATAGATTTGCAAAATTGACTTGTAGCAAAGCATGTCACCTATATTAGTATTTCGAACTATGATTGTGTGATATTTTGGTATTGATCAAAGAACTTGTCCATCTAAAGATGTTTTCATCATCACAATGGATCATGATCCTATTGTATATGCTCATAAATGCAGAAACTAAATTGTGTAATCTCCTTTATGAAGTGTCGGGCAAACCAAAAAATGTCTAGCTCTCTTGTCCTTCAGTGTCTTAGTTTCTTATATCCATGTCATGGTTAGTGAACACAGGTCCAAGAGGGGGCAGCATTCATCCGCAAGAAAAGCTTGACTGCTTGAGGAATCTTGATCATGTATAGGAAGAATTTCCACTAGAGCAGGAAGTGAGATGAACCTCAAGATGAGAAGGTTTTCAGATTATGCGCCAAACTCCTGGTTGGTTACTAGCTTTCTGACCTTTACTCTGCTATATATAAACATGTGAAACTGTTTATGTAGTATTAATCGACCAACATAAAACTTAACAGTTTGGATCCAACTCCCGGCCGTTCCATTTTGTTCTTATTCACTCGTTTATATATAAACATGTGAAATTGTGCGGAACATATCTGAAACTGTTTCGACCAACGTAGAATTTAACGGTCAACATTTGTTTTCGTATACCGGAAGAACCGAACCGACTCAAACCCCATATGATCGAAGCGCTCCAGTCCATTGGACAAGGTCACGAAACAATCATGCTTTGGTTGTTTGGGAATCGGCTTGCAAGCCAAAGAATGAAGGTGAGTAGCCAGGGATCATTTTTTTTGAAATGTGGTACAGTGGATGTGCATACGTTTTCTGATGCTAGAGTTATCATGCAGGCACCTCAAACTTCATTTCGATACCCCTGGTTCCCCCACAATCTGAATCCTTTAGTCATCTAGCTCATGGATGACCAAAGCCAAGGCAGCCCAACTATTCTAACAACCGGTATGTATTCCCGTCCCAAAATATAGGTCTTTTTGCAACACACATGAGATAAAATTGATAATATGGTAGTCTCCATACATGACACAAGTCATTACAAATTGTTCAGGCCTACAAGGCAATGTTTTCAAGTTCTTTGTTTATGAAGGCCACAAAATAAAACCATAACAAGTTGTTCATACAACTTACAATACCATATACAAGTTCCAAAATATCATAACCGCAGCTCCCGATCAACGGCTCAAAGCTTCATACATGAATTGCATGATAAATCATGTCAAGCACATATCGATGCACGAGAGAGTTCAATTCACTATTCTGTCTTGTCCGTCGCTGCGGATATAGGGCAATGCACCTTCGGAATACTTTCCGCTACAATTTCTATCTTCGTTGGCAGGTGTCCGTAAAAAGAGGCATTTCACGAACCTGGTTAATAAAGTTGTCGCACCTTCAACTCCCACAATCTGCTTTGTTTTCCAGAGACGGCTACATGTTCTCGCTTCCTTGACATTTTGGCCTCGGGGCTTATGTCCTTTGCATAGAAGACTGTGCAACACGGCTACCAAGGACCCATGGGTCATCCTTGTAGCCCACTTTATTGAGTTCTACAATTCTTAGGCCATAGTTGTCCACACCGAATCCTTTTTCATGGTCTACCCACCGGCATCGAAAGAAAAGCAATGTCAAGATTGACACCGTAGTGTAGCTCCCATATTTCATGAACAAACCCATAATATGTAGTATAGTTGTCTTTGTCATCGAAGGCATCACAACGAACCCCACTATTTTGTGCCGACTCTTTTCGTCCTTGGATTTGACATGAAATGTGAAGCCATTAATGTCATAGACCCGCCATGTAGTGATCGGCGTGATGGTCCAGATGCCGGCATCTTGATGGTTTTCTCATTCGGTGTTTCCCCATATGGAATGTCCTCGATCCTTAAGCCGGTGGCTGAATGTACGCTTGTGCTCCTTAGTTACCCAATCTTCTCCATTGCCTTGTTTGCGAAGCTCATTCATGTGTTGTTGGATCAATGGCTCCATCACCGGGAGGTGATGTAGGACGCAATGATGTGCCTCTAGGACTGAGTTGTAATCTGATGGAATGAATGACTTTCTACCCATACGCCCTTTTCCATTTAGCCTACCCTCGTGCCTTAGGGATGGAGGCAAACCAATTGCAATTTGGCCTTCCAAGCAATTATTGCGAATGGACCTCCGAGACTCAATTGCCTCTTCGGTGGTGTAGGCCTCTATCATGGACCCCTCGGGGTGAGCACGATTTGTCATGTAGCCATTCGAATTGACATGAAACGCTCATAAGTCCACATCTCATGCGAGATACATAGGACCTAATGCCTCTACTTGTTCAACCAAGTGGACAATGAGGTGTACCATCGAATCAAAGAACGATGGAGGGAAACACATCTCCAACTCGACAATGTCTCGCACGGCAAAATCTTGTAGAGGCCCCAATTCTTCACGGCCAATTTCCTTCGTGTGATCTTGTTGAAGAAGTAGCACGGTCGTGTGATTGCCACCTTTAGAAACACCGGCTTTATAGCCCCGATGGCAATTGGGAGGAAAGTAGTTAGCATGACATGGCAATCATGGGAGTTGTAGTTGGATAGTGTAAGGTCTTTCATTGACACAAGACTCCCGATGTTTGAGCGAGAATCCAGATGGAACTTTCAAAGTCTTAATCCACTCACAAATCGCACTTTTCTCATCTCGTGTTGAGGTTGCAGATTGATGCCGGAAGGACAGTCCTTCCGTTTCGTCTTCACGTGGGTGAAGTTCCGATTCGATGCCTAATTTTACCAAGTCCAAACGTGAATTGTGTCCTTCCTTTGTCTTTCTTGGAATGTCGAGCAAGGTCCCAATTATGCTATCAAAGACATTCTTGGATGTGCATACCATCGATTGCGTGTCGAATGTACAGTTCTTCCCAATATGGCAAATACTTAAAGAAAATTGACATCTTCTTGAATGTTGCCCCATTTGTTGGCTTCACATCCTTTCTCAATCCCTCTTTGTTCCTTTTCCCGAAAGTAAATTTGATTTTTCGACTATTAAGAACACTCTTTTACCCGCACATGTACCGCTTTGGAGAAGTAGAATTTGTTTCATCCTGTTGTCAAAGTACCGATCCATATTTCTGTTTCGTACTTGTGATTTTCTGGTAAGAAGCGCCTGTGTCTCATGTACACTAACTTGCAAGATGCAGGAAGGTACACGGATGCGGTCTCGTCTAAACACATTACGCAACCCACCTTTCCTTTGAACTGGCCAGATAATGCAAAGAGAGCTGGGTAATCATTGATGGTAACAAAAATCATTGCTTTTAGCGTGAACGTCTCCTTGCGAAACTCATCCCACATGGCCACACCCTTGACCCATAGATCTTGCATCTCCTTCATTAAGGGCTCTAAAAACACATCAATATCAACACCAGGTTGTTTAGGTCCAGAAATAAGAATTGTTAGCAAGAGATATTTTCGCTTCTGGCACAACCATGGAGGAAGGTTGTAAATGGTCAGGATCACCGGCCATGTGCTGTGCTTGCTGTTTTTCTCGGCAAATGGATTCATTCCATCAGTACTTAGTGCAAACCTTATATTCCTTGGATCCTCAGCAAATTCAGGGTGGTTGTCATTAAAAGTCTTCCATTGCATGGCATCGGATGGATGTCGAAGTTTTCCATCGTTTTTGCGCTTACTAGAAGCATGCCAGGACATTAGTTCGGAATCCTGAGGGTTTGCGAACAAACACCTCAACCGATCAACCACAGGGAGGTACCATATCACGAAAGCAGGAACCTTTCTCTTTGCGTAATAGTCTTCCTCTTCTTTAGAACCCTTTGTTTTTGAACCTGTCGGGTCTTTGTTTTGGTATTCTTTCGCTTCTTCCCTTTCGAAACGAGATTGTATTCTCTTCGTCCTTGTAGTCTTTCTTCGTCTTGTACCTACTAGCATCACAATTTGGACATCTTTCCAAGTGTCCATTTTCTTTACCTCGGTATAGGATACAATGATTCCTACACGCGTCGATCTTTTCGACACCCATAGTTAGTGGAATTTGATTAGCTTCTTTGCATAGTATGTGTTAGTAGGCACTTTGTTCCCCTTTGGAAGCGGGTCTCCAAGAACACGCGAAACTCGTTGAAGCCAAAGATCGGACCACCCATATCGAGCTTTTATCACCAAAAAGCGAAGGACAGCTCTTAGTGTGGTGTATTCCTTGGTACAACCCTTGGACTCATCATACAAATACTCGCTGCAGCCTTTTTCAGTGACTCCATGCCCTTTTGAAAGAACATTGACGGATCGGGCTGACGATGCAACAATGCCTCGAAGAAGTCTGCATATTCACCTTCATCGATCTGAACTCCGACGTCTTCACCCACATCCTGGACGCCACTGAAATCATCATCACTATCATCCTGCATAGCTGGATCATGCCGAGGATATCTTGTTGTGTCTCCCGCAATGGGTCTCCCTCGTACGAGGCGTGGAGCTGCCCTCTCCATGTTTGGTCCAAATCAAGTAATCCTTCATAAATCCTCGGCGAATCAAATGAGAACTGATTTGGTTTGTATCCTCTAATACAGAAATATTTCTGCAGTCGACGCACGGACAATGTATGTACTTTGTCCTCTCTCTGCAAGCATGCCTCTTAGCTGCATCAATGAACCTTCTAACCTCCAATTGGTATGACTCATCAAATCTTTTCAAGTTGTACATCCATAACGTCCGTTCCATCTTCAGCTGTACAAAAGTCATAATGTTATAATTGTATCCATTCAAAATTATTTGATTAAAATAGAAATTACTTGTAAGTATCACAATGAACTAAAATGTATTTTAATGTCAAACAATCTACTTTAGTGGATGACAAATCTAGATAAAGAATAGTAGAATCGATAATGAGTTAATTTTGACATGACATTAAAAATCTAGGTATCAAACAAAATAAAAAGAATTACACATAAGCTTATAGCCTTAAATCTATTTGAGGGTGAGCGTCCATATAGACCAACACTTTGTTATGTCAATTTCCAGGTTGAAGGGCAGCTGCGGTGAGCTCTAAAAACTTCAAAAATAAGCCTAACCGATAATGGCGGATGAAATATGTCCGTGTGAGCAAAGCTGCTTGGTGAAAGATTGAAATGTAGCAAACCTATATTTACTAAAGAAGACTTTGAGATGCACACACAGGTCCTGTAAGGACATTTGTAGACCAAAGAAGGAAGGAGGACTAGCCATAGAGATCTTTTGACAGGAAATAGAGACCTCATTATACATGCAGCCTGGAATGTTGCTATATAGTTAAAAATCCTTTACTCTCTGCTATTCTGAAATCTAAATATCATGTAGGTACATTGGGGAAACAGAATCAGAATTTTGGTGCTCGTATTTTGTGGGAAACCACATAATTGAGAATTGTATTGTTCCATTTCAAAATGGTAACTCAAGCATTTGTTCTAAACCATGGTGCGTGATCTGGCAGCAGATTCATGATCACATTAAACTCCACACCTTCCTGTCCTTACTAATTAAGTTCTATTTCTGATCTTTTTGGGACCGCAACACACATCACTGTCCAGTCCTTACCAAGCGCTATATCCATTTACACTGAAAGTTGCACAGGTACTGAGATTGGCTGCAAATCTACCTAATGTATTCGTGTGATTTGAGTCCTAAGTTATTATTTGTGTGTTGTACAGCTATATTGGCAAGTAGACAGTTAATGTCTACCATTGGTTTATGAAGACAGCAGTTACGAAGTGGAAGCAGTTTATAGCAGAATTGAAAAAGGTGTATGATGATGATATATATATGGAAGATAATGAATTCTGTGCTCTATGCGATCCCAGAGTTCATATGGATGACTCAATCGAAGTGGCTAATTAATCATTGGAGGACTCATAAAGGAGCTGCAACAACTACTGTAAGTGTTATGAACATAACAATTTCTCATGCCATCATATTTTGCTATTTTTTTTGTTTGTTTGATGCAGAATTCCCTTCAAGATGCAATTAGAGATAATCCTGAATTGATAGAGAAGAGTTTCTAGTATGGTGATGCTTATTCCTATGTTCATTGCAGAGAGGAGAATGGATATGTTCGTGTTTTGGGTTTTGTGGCCAAGCACAGCAGATTTGGAAATTCCTGGTGCTAGAAAATACACATCAACAAGGCTTGAGATGAAGATAGAATTAGCTATTCCGGAATCTGATAGGAAAGTGGAAGTTGCTGTAAATCTTCTAGAAATAATTCAACAATCTCTGGATAGATCGATTGATGCAGCAATAAAATGCCAATATAGCAGTCCCCATGGATCTAATAACTCAACACAGGTGGCAAATGCTAAACTTTCTCTTACCCTTTTTTTTCTTTGTCAGTGCAAGCTGTTCAATATATGGTTTTTATTTTGTTTTTAGAACTTGTTGAGGGCTGCATCGATAACCAAGCGATCATGATGCAGCAACCAATCATGATGACGGCAAATAAGATCGCCAAGAACAAGATGCTAGATCATATGCAGGGGGTGTATGTATATATGGCAGATATGCAGAGAGGAGGATGATTTCATTCTGAGCAGCCGAGTAGAGGTTCTAGAGAGGGACCAATAATACCTATATAGGTAATTTTTCCTTGTGCTCGATATGTGTGGTTGGCTACACCTCCAAGCTGAATATATATATGACCCTGTTCATTTGCATAGAAGAGTCACGTTAATTAACATGTGTTCCTGAATTGCAATTTGCTACTGTTGGTTGGACTCTTTTTCTACCTGACGCTTCTTGCACAAATTGCTTCATTTTAATTTCAGGTAGCTAATGAACTATTTTTTAGACATATACGTACACTGAAATAGTGGGCTGGACTTGCAAATGTTCAGAAAGAAAATTTGCAGTTGACCAACTTACAGGTTTCCTTTTTCTTTTTGGTTGAGCTCAGCTAAATTTCGCCAAGCAAACGAAGCTTTTCTTGTCAAAAAAGAAATCCAGATCTTTTTCACCCCGTGCACGAGGGCCAAGCTAAGTGAAGAAATCTTGTACCATTGTTTGATCTCGCTCTGAAAACACAACCATATATATATGCAAGCAACTAAGTTCTCTCTCTATATATTATCTATAGCTAAATAGTTTTGATCTGAAAGTGAGAAGCTTTAAGTATATATGTAATGAAAAAGAGTATGAATATCTTTCGCGTACCTCCTGCAGCTGAGATCTCCCACGCTCAAAAACGTTTTCACCGCGGGCGCTCGCTCGCTCAATATGGATCGGCCTTCTTTCTTTCGGGTTTTGGATCGAGAGCTCGAAGCTCGATCTCTCGCCAACAATGGCGGGGTTGCTGGCGCGCGCTGCAATAACTGCTATGGCGCGCAGCTGAGTGCAATTAATTCGCGTAACGAATATTACAATCGGCTGAGATTAACCACCGACGGTGTAAACATCTATTTACAGGCAGATAACATTTAAAACCGCTAGTGTTAAAAGTTAATTTCTACAAGCGGATCTAAACAACACCCGCTAGTATTATAACTGTTAGTGCAGGCGGTTGTGTTATTATACCCGACAGTAAAAATCACAGGCGGGTGATATAAGGAAGCCGCCTCTGGAATCCAGTTTTACACAGGCGGTTGGAACGGTCGGACCCACATTTTGGTTTCTACTGTCATGGTTCGGTTGCAACCGGCGGTAGAAAAATGAGGTGCCGCTAGTGGTAGTTCCGTCTGTACTAGTGCCTAGAATGATCATGCCGGCTAGGGCAGCGCCCATGACAGAAGTGTGGTAATTTAAATGTGAGTTTAGGGTTGCTTTACATTGTCTTTCACAATGACATAGATGTGTAATTTAAATACAAATTTAATTACTTGAAAAAAGAGAATAGATTTAATGACTATTTTATAAATGACTGATTTTTAGGTCTCTTTTTTTCTCAAATACGCAAAAGATTTGGGCATCTTTGTAATTAAGTAGAAGAAAAGTTTTACAACGTGCCGTAGCGCAAATGGGGAGAAGATATTACATGAAGCGCAGCCTCCGTCTCATAAATACCCTAAGTGGACTACTCACGCACTAAACAACCAAGCTACATGCCCCATCTTCGATCCATAGATCAGCGATTATGTGTTAATTTTCTTTTGTATTGTTTCTTCATGACATTTTCTAAAGTTAAAAAGTTTTGAGCCAGAAAAGAAATGACTGTTATTTTTTCATGATTCTGTATTTCTATCTGTTAGGTAATGAATGACACTTCACGTTTTTATGTGCTTTTAGGATCTGGCGTGCAAAATTACAGAACTGCATGACCAATCTGAGGAACGTGTCACAGGGTGCTTCGGTGTTCATCATAAAACCTTCCATAAGGTCCACCAGTCAATACATTCACATCTCATCAAAATTGAGAATGGTGCTCATTCTACCCCTTGCTACAGGCACTTGCTAAAGTCTTTGAGGACATTTGCAATAAGGATGTCTCTGGTACTCCGACTGCTGAACTGCTCGCTAACTTTTGTGACAAAATTCTAAAGAAAGACTTCAGCAAAGCACTCGGATCGTCGCTTTCCTTCAGCGATGATAAAATTATTGTTACTAAAGACAAAGAACTTGATAAGGTAGGATCTGTTGTTTGTTTTGTCGATTACGTATTAAAGTAGAGATATTTAAGTTGGTATTGTATAACTTTTAGGTGGTAAGGTTGCTCCCGCACTTCGAGACCAATAATAGAGACCTCTTTGCCGGGTTCTGCAGGTACATAAGTCCTTGTGAATCAGCATGATATTAAAATGCTCTTGCCCTCCATTTGTATGTTTTTTTCATTTTTCGCCCTTAATCTTGATATGTCTTCTGTGTGAACGTACTTGCAGGAAGAATCTTGCACGCAGATTGCTTTCCATACAAGGTGCTGATTATAAACTTGAAAGAAAGTTCGTGGCGAAGCTCGAGCCACATTATGGGCGTCGTCGGATTACTTTGAAAATGGACGAGATGATTTCTGACATTACTGGTGCACGTGATAGCCAAACCAAGTTTCAAGAGTCCATAACTGGGATAGACGTTACTTTTACTGTTTTAAAGGAATGGTCATGGCCAAGCTACAAAGCTTTTGGTATAAAACTTCCTGCTGAGATGGTGTTAACACCAGAATTTGGTCAGGAATATGACAGATGGGCCCGCAAGGAGCAGAGAGAGCAATTCGGCAAGTGTGTATGCGGTCGGCTAATTTCCATGTGTTCGGCAAATGATCAAGCGGTCGGTAACGGCTTTATTTGAAGGCGAAAGAAGGAAAGATGAAGCTGGCCAGAAAGGGAAGGAGTCGTGATAATTAAGGACTCCGATTATGGATAGAGTTAGCGTGTCGGTCTTTCCAATTTTGTTTAAATAATTCGTAAGTGCTTAGGACTCATGTTTGTCCAGGGTATAAATATAAACCCTCGACCATTGTAATAAGGGTTCACAACCAAATCAATACAACCGGCTACGCGCCACCCTTCGAGTCCTTTTAGTCGTGTCGTCGAGTTCTTCGAGAGGGCCAATCGATCCGTCGACCTCCGTAAGTCCCGGCAACCTTGCTATCATGTCTAGTATCGTGCGGCGGATTTAGATAATGATGCAAGAAGTCTTGTTGCAATGCTTAGTATCATGCGGTGGATTTAAGCATTGAACCAAGAGGGTTCCGTGTTAGTCATGAGTCGTGCGGCAGGCTAAGATTAGCTAGGAGCTAGTTACCAAAGTTTCTCTGATTAGGTCATGAGTCGTGCGGCAGGCTAAGATCTAAGCTTAGAGGCTAGTTATCGGCTCTTTTAGATTTGGCATGATCTAATAGATTCATTAAGTTATCACGTGTTGCATGTTTATTTAATGTTTAATTATTTTGCAACACTCTTTTGCCCAATCTAGATTGATACTCTTTCGGCTTGTTGATCGTTCCTTTTCAATGCTTATTCAATATCAAGTAGATCAAGCTCATATAGCCGAATTAGATCAATCTAGGTTGTTACGTGTTGCGGGTTCATTCACGTTATATGTAGATAAGCCTTGACAGGACTGGGTACCGTGCGGCAGATACAGGTCTTTGGGTTACTCTAGAGCTAGTCATCCGGTGGACTAGAGATCGGTTTAATCTGATAGGCTCCTTTACATGTTGCTTGTTTGTTCCTTCTTCATGGACCCCGATTCGGCAATCTTGCCGATACGGTTATGCTCACACATGTAGCGAGTATTTATAGATCTGTTAGGTAATTACGTGCTTTTAGCTCTTTATTGTTAGATTGTATCATGCGGTGGATTGATCTAGTAGTAAGGAGTGGTGTAAATTCATAGCGAGTGGTATCATGCGGTGGATTAGCTTGCTTGGGTTTATGCTTGACGGGTTTATGAAGGCTAGACGTGCGGCAGACTAGTTGAAGTAGCCTATGTATGTATTTGTTTAGTAGATTTATATTTATAAGTTACTTATTCTTAATTATTAAGTGCTTGATGATGCTTTAAACTTGAGAAGTAGTTTGATATGCGTTTCATGATTCAATCTTGTTTAAACATGTCTTCATCTATCGCATTCGGCAATTTCGTTCTGTTTACATCTGTTATGTACTTTAGCCGAATGAACTGCAATCTGTTGGCAGATAGCTTCTATAGCTATATGTCGTCGTAAGTGGCTTCAGGGCCGTAAAGATGGAACTGCCTGGTCTCACCCAGCACGTTCCAGTTTTTGATCTTATCGTTTTATCCCTTGTCGATTTTCAGGTCAAATCGACTGGCACGCCACCGGATTCAGACACCCGGGCACCCGATTGAAGCTAGGCTTTCCGGCTTGCTGTGTGTGAGACACAGTGCGCCACATTTTGTGTCAACACAAGCTAGGCTTTCCGGCTTGCGTGTGTGTGGTGCGCCACATTTTGCGTCAACACACTTTTTGGCACGCCCGGTGGGACGACTTCTCAATATAAGATGGGATCGGAAATTGACAACGATCACGTTACGAACGTGACCATGGACGAGCTGCCGCCGCGAGCAACGCCGGATGGTGGAGCAAGCAATGGAACAATTTCAGCGAAATGTCGATGTCCTTTTCCAAGAACAAGAGTGGCGAGTGATGATCAAGCAAGCACGCCACGAGTTCTTCTCGTCGGTCGTCGATGTTGCGACGAGGAGGAGATGCGAGAGGGT
The DNA here is from genome assembly GCA_018135685.1 of Themeda triandra. NCBI lineage: Eukaryota > Viridiplantae > Streptophyta > Magnoliopsida > Poales > Poaceae > Themeda > Themeda triandra. The sequence continues at coordinate 163,403 of JAENPR010000387.1, forward strand.
AGTTGGAGCCATCTACAAAGCTGTAGGAGACACTATGTTGAATCACAACACGGCTTTCTGGGCACCTTCCGCAAAATCATGGCTGAAACTTTTGGTCCGGCGGTTGACAAACGATTTGAAGCAAGATTTGGAGAGCTTCTTGGGCCAAGTGTACTTCAACACTCGGCAATCTTCGGGGAAGTCAACTGGAGGAGAAGAGATAATCGGTACAAGCAAGGATGGAGCTATTCATGATGGAAAAGAGAAGCCTCCCGTGACCGAGCGGCAAACTCATGGTCGAGGTAGCTTTTGGTGCGACAACGAGATATACCCGCATCTGCTTACAAGATTTCTCCAGTAGCAAACAGATTGCATAAGAGTGTCTATGGAGATGGGTATAGTGAATTCACGATTACGGTGCTCTGGATGCTTTGCTTGAATCCGGGATACGGGAGTGCATCGGGAGTGCCTTCTAAGAGACGAGGGGAGCGAAAGATGCAAATGATGAGCTCCTAAGCGGGAATGGGCGATATGATGCGAATCAATTCGGCACGAAACCAAAGCATCGAGACATATGCATACAAATCTCCTTTCCCGAATGGTACAATAGGGTAGCTCTTCCACCAAGAGTTAAGCCACCAACGGATTTGACCAAATTCTACGGTCGGGATGACACCGGTACCATTGAGCATGTCGGTAGATATCGATGCAACTTGGAGAAGCTGCTGTGATGAAGCTTGGAGGATTAGATATTTTCCTATGTCTCGACGGGGCCGGCTTTCACATGGTTTGCATCGCAGCCGGCCAATTCCATTGGTACATGGGCGGAATTGGAGCAAAAGTTCCATTCATACTTTTATACGGGAACCAATGAGAAGAAGATGGTTGATCTGTGGGCTATGAGGATGAAGACTGCGAGACACCAATGGAGTATCTCCGCAGATTCAGAGAAGCAAAGAACATGTGCTATTCTCTGACTATTCCTGATGATCAACTCGCACAATTGGTCATTGCAGGCATGCTGCCACATATCAGAGACAAGCTATTCGGCATGGAGTTTGAAGACCTTGGGCAGCTTGCACAAGGCGCGACAGCAATGAGCAATCAAGCCCAAGGGTTCGAAGAGATGCTCGTTTTCGGAAGAACAGTGCAACTGTTGACATGTATCGGGATTTCTAGAAGAAGCATCGAATATGAAGATGAAGATGAAGTAGGCTGCTGCGAGTTGAGCTGGACAAAGGAGCCTACTTTGGTCGAGTCATCGGTGGGTGAAGCAGCAAAAGGGATCCTATGATTTTGATGTCGGTAAAGCGAGATAAGCTCTTTTTGTATCTAGTCCAAGAGGGACGTGTTAAGTTTGCGAAGGACATCCTATGCTTTGCACCCCGAAGGAGTAAAGGATAAGAAGTACTTGTGGATTTCATGATACAAACTCACATCATATCAATGATTGCCGAGTGTTCGAGTAAAGATTCGAGAAGGCTATTCAAGATGGACACTTGAGATTTGATGGCAAGATGAAAGTAGACAAGAACCCGTTCCCTCGAACATGGTCTCTTTCTCCATAGGCATGGTTGATGCCGGTGAGTCCAAGGAAAAGGGAAAGATGAAGGTTCGACATCGAAAGAGCCAAGGAGAGTGGTTACGTTGACCCTAATCGGCAAGTTACCAAGGAGGAAGTGCAACAAGCGCAGTTCAAGAATAGCCAAAAGAGAAGGGTCGGACTTCGGATGCAGCTAAGGGAAATTGCCGAATACACACTGATCCGAAGCGCAGGGTTACAGCACGACACTTGTTGAATAAATGGCAATGGGAAAAGAAGATGGAATATGATGAGGAACAGCAGTACATTGAAGAGGAGCGCGGAGTTCATGGCGAACGTCGCGAGATATGAAGCGGAGGTGCGCCAAAGAGAACAAGAAGAGTACGGGAGAGAACAAGAGCAATCTCATTGGAGCTGTTCTTTCTTCGGTTTCTTGTTGGAATGAAGGCTTGAAGTTGCTGCCCGCTAGGAACAATTGCCCCGAATGCGGTGATCAATATTCGAGAATACGAGGCAATCTCGAGTCAACCGCCGTCCCGTTCACGATAGACTTGGGATGAAAGTTCCGGAGAACGATCGGCGCTTAAAAATAAACGGTTTTGATGAACATCGGAGGAAGAGATTTGCGAGATCAAGCTTGGGCTCACGGCGGTGTCCATAATGCGAGAAGAGAGCTCCTACGGGTGGCAAAGAGGACAGTGGTGCCCTCACAGTGCGGAAAAGTCGGAAGAGAAGAGTTCGGCGTTTGAGAAATCAAGAACTGAAACAGGAATTAGCCGAAAAGAAGCCAATGTGGCGTCCTAAGAAAAAGGATAATGGACGGGGTCCTTGGTGATACTAACATGGTGTTCTTTATTCCATTAGAGTTTAAAGCTCCGAAGATCAAGAAGTGCAAGATGAGGTATATTGATTTTGATGAGACTGAATGCCGAGACTTGATGGCTCAACTTGTGTTGACTCGGCAAGCAATCTTTGACAAGCCGAGTTAAGAACCATCATCGAAGCCATTGTACACGAAGGGATATGTCAATGGCAAACCTTTAACCAAGATGCTTGTTGATGGAGGGGCTGCTATAAATATCATGCCCTATGCTACTTTCGAGAAAGCTAGGTATGACAAGTGAAGATTTGCTCTGGTGACATGATCCTTAGAGATTTTCTTGGCAATGCTTCGATACTCGTGGTGCGGTACATGTGGCCCGATGATTGGATCCAAGACTTTGATCACTACCTTCTTTGTCATTGATGGCAAGGGGGCATATAGCATGCTTACGGGGAGGGATTGGATCCATGCTAATTCTTTGTATACCTTCAACTATGCATCAAATCCTTATTCGGTGGGTAGGAGATGATGTAGAAGTTGTTCAGCCGATGATTCAGTTAGTGTTGCCACTTCGAGCCACGCTTATTGGGAGTATGACGGACTAGATTGCCTTTCGGGTAAGGTATGGAAAGAAGGTCTGTCAATGTGTTCGACAGAGATCAACGGCCGATCCAAGCGAGTCGGCTCGACGGTAACTTTTAATGGGCAATCCAATCGATGGCAACAAAGGCAAAGCGGGTCGTGGTTTCATGTCGGCCGACAAGTTAGAAGAAATCAATGTTGGTGATAGCACAAAGTCAAGGCCGATGTATATCGGTGCAGATTTAGACCCGAATATAAATTGAAGTTAATAGAGTTCTTTGAAGGAGTTCAAAGATTGTTTTGCTTGGGATTACACGAGAGATGCCTGGATTGGATCGATCAATTGTTGAGCATAAGTTGCCTATAAAACCTGGATTTCGTCCCTTCAAACAACCTCCACGAAAAATTTATAAAGAAGAGGTATTGGCCGATGTAAAGAAAGAAGTTGAAAGGCGATTGAAGCAAACTTTATTCGGCCATGCGGGTATCTTTGAGTGGATTTCAAACATAGTACTGTCTACAAAAAGAATGGGAAGATGAGAGTATGCATAGATTTCGAGAGATCTCAACAAAGCTACTCCCATGGATGGTTACCCAATGCCGAGTTGCCGATTTACTAGTTGATGCGGCGGGGTATGAAGTCATCGGCTTTATGGATGGCAATGCTTTGGCTACAATCAGATTTTCATGGCGGTTGAAGATATTGCAAAGGCGCATTCGAGATGTCGGCCACATTGGGTTATTTGAATGGATAGTAATGACATTTGGATTGAAGAATCTTTGGTGCAACTTATCGAGAGAGCCATGAATTATATCTTTCATGAGTTGATCGGCAAAATTGTGGAAATTTATATTGATGATGTGGTAGTCAAATCCGGGAGACCATGAAAGACATTTAGCCGATTTGAGGAAGACTTTGGAGTGCACAAGGAGACATGGCTTAAAAATGAATCCAAATAAGTGTGCTTTTGGGGTCTCGGGTGAGTTCTTGGGGTTCTTGATCCACAAAGGAGGGATAGAAGTTGGGAAAAAGAGCATGGAAGCAATAGACAAAGTTGTTCCCCCAACTAACCTTACGAGTTGCGGTCATTCTTGGGCAAGATCAATTTCGTGAGGAGATTCATATCCAATTTATCGAAAGAGTATTGCCTTTCTCTCCATTGTTGAAGCTCAAGAAAGATCGAAATTTATGCAGGGTGACATACGGCAAAAGGCTTTTGATGAGATCAAGCAATATATGAAGGCACCACCGGTGTTGGTACCTCCACAACTTGAAAAGCCTTTCAAGGTTTGTATGTGGCGGCCGATAGCCTAACAATAGGATCGGCCCTTATGCAAGAGTTTGATGGAAAAGAGAGGGTAATAGCTTACCTTAGCCGAAAATTGCTAGATCCCGAGACAAGATATTCGGCTATAGAAAAGCTGTTTGTGTGTTTATTACTCATGCACCAAATTTCGGCACTATTTGTTAAATGCCGAATGTGTGGTGATATCTAGTTTTGATGTAATTAAACACATGCTATCAATGCCGATTTTAAGTGGTAGAATCGGCAAATGGGTATTAGCACTATCGAGTTTAATTTAAGGTATGAGTCGGCAAAAGCGGTGAAAGGACAGGCAATTGCCGATTTTATTACTCAACATCGTGATTTATCTGTTGACATGATTAACATTGCCCCATGGGCATTATTTTTTGATGGATCGTCATGTGATAAAGGCGGTGGTCTTTGGTATTCTTTTGATATCCCCACGTGGAAGGACATTTGAGTTTGCTTTTTCAATTGAATATCCTGTCACTAACAATCAAGCGAGTATGAGGCTTTGCTTAGAGGGCTCCGGCTATTGATAGAAGTAAAGGCTATTCTTTGTCGAGGTATTTGGTGATTCGAGTTAGTAATCAATCGGTTGACAGGACAATATGAATGCAAAAATGATGTACTACAAGGGTACCATGAACAATGTAGGGAACTTCGAAAAGCTTTTCGTAGTTACTTTGCAACATATACCCGAGAGAGCACAATGGAAAAGCAAACAAATTAGCTCAAGCTGCTTCTGGATATCGGGAAAATCATGAAGTTTATGCAGCAAAGGAAAGTGATTTCAATGGTGATCGAGATAAAAGATGATTGGAGAAGAGACATTATCGTTATCGAAAGATCCATCTCGAAAAGTTTCCGAAGGCTCGGGTATAAGGCACTTAAATTTGTGCTTCTTGATGATCAATTGTACCACAAGTCTATAGATGGAGTGTTGCTCAAATGCTTGAACCAAGAAGAAGCTAAGAAGATTATGTTTGAAGTCCATGAAGGGGCTTGTGGTGCACATCGTCGGCTTACCGAATGAAGTGGATAATAAGAAGGACGGGGTACTTTTGGCCGACCATGTTGGAGGATTGCTTTGAATATTACAAAGGGTGTCGAGATTGTCGATATTTGGTAATGTTCAAAGAGCACCGCATCGCTCTAAATCCAATAATTAAACCTTGGCCGTTCGAGAGGATGGGGTATAGATTTAATTGGACAGATCAATCCTCCATCTAGCAAAGGACACAAATTTGTGTTGCGGCAACAGATTATTTCACCAAGTGGGTTGAAGCTACCCCTTTGAAGAAGGTCACATCAGAAAATATGATTAGTTTTGTCAAAGAGCATATAATTCATAGGTTTGGAATTCCACAGACCATTACAACTGATCAAGGGACTCAGTTCACTTCTTCAGAGTTTTGTGACTTTGCCGAAAGCATGGGGATAAGATTATATAATTCTTCTCCTTATTATGCACAAGCTAATGGCCAAGCAGAGGCATCAAATAAGATCATGATCAAGATTATCCAGAAGAAGATCGATGAGAAGCCAAGGAGATGGCATTTGGTCCTTAATGAAGCATTATGGGCTTACCGAATGGCTTGCCATGGATCCACACAAGCATCTCCATATGAGTTGGTTTATGGACATAATGCTATAATGCCTTGGGAATTGCAATCAGGATCAAGGAGAGTTGAGTTACAAAAGGACCTGACAGAAAAAGATTATAAGGATTTGATGATGGATGAATTGGAAGATTTACATTTGATTCATCTTAAAGCTTTAGAGAACATTGAAAAGAATAAGATGCGTGTTGCCAAATACTACAACAAGAAAGTTAAAGTTAAACAATTTGCGAGAAGGAGATTTGGTTTGGAAGACGATATTGCCGATTGGTACCAAAGATAGAATATTCGGCAAATGGTCTCCGAATTGGGAAGGACCTTTTCGGGTTGTCGGTTGTGCACTGGTAATGCGTATATATTGAAAACATTATTTGGAGAAGAACTTACTAGAGCCATCAATGGCGAGATATCTTAAGAAGTTTTATCCAAGTATCGAAGTTGGATCTTAACTTTGATTGACGTGAATGTGGCATAGCCGATTGAATAAAATCGCCTTGAGCAAAAGGAAGAAATTGGAGAAAGATAGCCGATATTTTTATCGCCTCTAGTACAAAATAGCCGATATCGTGTGTATCGTCTTCAGAACAAAAATAGCCGATACAGTTGTATCGCCTTTAGTCAGATTTTTAAAGTATGAGTGAACAGTCTGATTTTATCTCTCAGCTGGTAGGTTTATCGGGAGAAGATAAAGAGAATTGAAGAGCTACGCTACAAAGCGTCAAGTCATGGACGGGGACCGAGATCTAATCGGCTAAGGCAACGTTGTGCGTTCGGAAGATTTTCGTTCGGGAAGAATGTTGCAAGCAAGTTCTAGCTAAGGAAAAATTTGCAAAAAGGCAATTGTGACAGATGAACGTCGTCACGGACAAGCAGAACGAGGAGGAGGCCAACATTCTTCATTAACATTTTTATTTACAACCCGTGCCAATCCTATTACAAGCTACTCCTCTTCCTCGGCGAAGAGCTTGTTGAGGACGGACTCCGGGTTGGTGGCGTTGGCCATGGCATCGCCGTGGGCGTCGTACCCGTCGGGATGCCGTCGATGCCGTCGACCTCGTGAGGAGCCCGTCACGGAAGCCGGTCGGCATCGAGCGTAGTCGCTCCCGGTCCGGGACGACATCCCCGCCGGGCCGAGCGCGGATCTTGAGGCGCACGCCATGAAGGGCAACCCGGTCGACGACCGAGCACCGCCTCGGCGCTCCACCGGCGTCGCCGTGGGCGTTCACGTGGTTGGCCGCCGCCGTCGCCGCCACCTTCAAGCGGTCCGGCTCCACGGTGAGTGTCTCGCAAAGAAAAGTAAGATGGATCGGTGAGCGGATGAATCGGAAAGAACATGGGTTAAAGGCGATTGGCGAAGAACAAATGCGGTGATGGCCTCGCTCATCGCCGGCGGTTGTCCTCCAACTCCAGTGGGCAATCCCAAACTTCTTGGTTTCTTCACCAAGAAGCTCCATCGCCTCATCCCGCTCGCGGCGGTACGCGGCGGCGTCGTAACGGCATGCGACGGCGGGATCTCTTCGTCGTTCCTCTCCCATATGGGAACGTCTGGCCGACCCCGATGAGGCCGAAGCGGAAGCCGGTGCGGAGCAGGAGGCTTGGGCCGGGCAGGAGCCGGCTGGAGCAGCGGGGCGCGAGGCGTCGAACGCCATGGCCGGCGCCGGGAAGCGCCATTGGCCGGTGCGATCCTCGCCGTCCTACAAACGAGGTACCGTCAAGATCGGCTAATTTAGAAAAACCACGAGACAAGATGGGGAGATTATTTCTCATCTGCGAGACGGCGACCACCACGGCTGCTTCCCTCCGCCGCGTCCACCGCGGGAGCGAGGAGCGGAAGTGGAAGAGGGAGCGTGGGTGCCGGCCGGCGACCCGCCTCCGGATATTGGCGATGTAGTCGCCGGTGTTCCCGATAGCCACGAAACGGATCAAGAAGATAAGCAACCGCAAAGAGGGCGAGATTCAGATCGGGTAAAGACTATCAAATAGCACAACTCAAGGGATTGGAGATCTCACCGCCGGCGCCGGTTCTTGCGCCTTCCGCCTCGTCGGGCGGGACGCTTATTACGATCTCCGCCGCTCGCCATTGGTGATGGTGGGGGTTTTTGGGGCTTGAAGGCAAGGAGGAAGTGGAAGGGATTGAAGAAGATAGCAAGCGCTTGTGTTTGATGTGATGATGGTGGGAGCCATTTGGTCCTATTTATGAACGTGGGAGCCGTGGAGGCGTGGGAAAGCCAAGCGGAGAATAGGGTTTCCACGTTTATGGGCCGATGTTGAGTTGGGCCGAGCCCATCACCACCGCGATTCAGTTACCATACGCTCGGTCGGCTAAATAGGCGATGAAAGCTCTTCGGCTGAATGAGCACTTGAGCGGCGCGGTTCCATTCGGTTAAAACACACGAGTACTGATTGTGATTGAAGGAACCGAATGGAAGAATAAGAGAGAAGAAAGAGAAAAATGAAGATTATCTACTTTTCAAGAGAAAAGAAATTGTTTTCAAGTATGACGGGGCCAAGCCTAAGTGTCTATATCTTCAAATACAAGCCAAGCATCTATACATTTAAGAAAGAATTGATAACAGCAAGAGCATCAATCTTGATTCGGTTGGCCTCATCAAGAGCTTTTTTGTCCTCTTCTTCAGAATCTTGGATGTTGGACAGTTTGCTTTTGATTTGCCGCGTCTCCTTGATGACTGATTGTATTTTGGATTTAGCCGAATCAAGAGATGGCAAATTTGCGAGCTTAGTTTCATGAGATTGAATGTTGGCGTTCGGTTGAGCTAATTGAGCTTCAAGTTTGGTTTTTCTTCTCTCATGACACGACTACGGTTCTAAGGTGCTCAAGAGGTGCTCGGTTGACTTGATGCCAGAGTAGAGCTCCTTTGCCTGCTGTTCCTTGGCCACCTTTCTTTTTTCCAGATCAACTTTGGTGGACATATTCTTTGTGTGCTCTCTTGATAGCAGCAAAGTGATCATCAAGATGTGATAAAGCATCTATGGCGGCCTTGAGATTAGAGGGAAGTTCTTGATCAATAAGCTCGCTATTTCCCTTATTTTGTCTCGAATCTTGGGCCAAAGCAACAATATCCTTTTTCGAAATGAGATTATATCCTTTAGCTTGGCTTGACTCTCGATGATAATTGCTGGTTAGAAGAGGCTTCATCATCTTTGTCCCCAAAGCATACTCTTCGGCGATAAGGGAAAAAGCGGCTTGAGGGTGGCGAGAGTCTGTTGATGAACAAGGAAGGTAATTTAGCCGAGTGATTCGGTTCGAAGAGAAAAATAGCCGAGTGGAGTAAGAATAATACCTCTTCGGCAAAAGTTACTTGATCGGTTGCCTCCCGAGTAGCATCAAGACTTTGACTTGTTAATATATTCTGAATTGCCAAGGGTGTTAAATGGCACATCTTGAAGAAGAATTTGTCCTGTTGCTTCTCCCGATTGATGAAGAGGAATGTCTGTTTCTGTTTCTATTTGTTCATCAACCTGATGAGAAGGAATTTCTTCTGCTACTTCTCCTTGATCACCTGCTTGATCATCCGCACGGTGCATACCAAGGCCTTTGGTGAGTTCATTGGTGTTTGCTTGGCCGTGGAGGCTCCAAGGGAGTTGTCCAAGATCACTACCCTGTCGGGACTTTGGGGATTGGCACACTTTTTGTTGAAAGGAAATGATAAGTGCAAACCCATTCGCGAGATGGAAAATAAAGGGTCAAAAACATTCATACGAGGAAGTGGCTTAGCTTTCTTTGATCTTGTTTTCTTGGGAATTGCGGTGTCCTTGATAGGGGAAGAAGGAGTTTTTCTTTTGAGATCCTTCGGGAACCTTTGTGTCATCGCGGGTATCTTGTTGAACACTTTGTTAAACTTGGAGCATCATGCCCCAAAGCAGCATTAGGGCCGGCTTGCCAGTATTGAACCTCTGGAGGACTTGGAGGAGCATTGTCCTGTTCAAAAAAAGATGTTTTCAGAAACAGAGCAGAGACATAAAATAAAAGGTAGTTATAAGAGCATACCTCATCATCAGAAGAGAATGAAGGCATTAAAACTTGGCATAAAGGATGGACTTGTGCTCTAAAGATATGAGAATGCCATTCTTGCCACCGAGGGTGAATGAGGGATGAGTAGCTTCAATTATCATCGAGAGGATTGGGTTCATATGTTGGAAGCTTACATCCAAGATTGAAGACTTTGTTGGCCTCGGTGATATTCAGCGAGAGACTCCTGGGCCGATGATATTTGAGAAATATGGCCTTGGGGGCAATTGGCCAAGTCCAAACCGCCCGGCAACCATGTTTGGGTTGTAGAATTCATAAGTTGAACTTATCATCCGGCCATGGTGAAATTCTGCTGGCAGGGCACAGGGCTTGATGAAGGAATTAAAAATGTCCCTGGAATCATCATCTATGCAGCCCAGCTCATAGCTAAATCTGCAAGGGAGGGTTAGATTTTCATTCTCTCTGTATGGAAACCAGATCAAGTGGTTGAATCCCTTGTAGAATATCTTGAAAAGATGGCCCAGGTCCAAATCAATGGTGATTGAAGATGCCGCTTCTCCATAAGTCGACAAGACTTGTATCCGGGGTCTTCACCTTCGGCGTAGTTGATTGAAGGAAAGTTCGATTGTGGAGATCTACGAGACAATCGATGCATATATAGTTGCAACCACATCGAAGAAGCCACCATGGTCCATTAACACGGGAGATTTCACCCGATTCCTCATTCGAACGGTGATCGATGCATCATGTGGTAGAATGCTCCCAATGAGATATTTGCCCAAAGGGATCAACTTGCACTGCAGCTAATTCTTCGGCCATCACTATGTGATTCGGGTGGGCTCATTGGATTTACCACGAAGATAAATCTGCATAACCACATGTTCATGAAAGCTCTATACTCTTTATCGAGACACGAGCCGGTTGAAGCATAAGTCCGAACATACTTGGCCCAACCTCCTCCGATTTGATCGCCTTTTGTGAGCTAGTGCTTTTATATTTGAAGGGGTAGGTTGGTTTGGTGATATTCAAACCGGTCATCATGAAGATGTCGATAAAGTGATTGACATGGGGCCGTGACCAAAGATAAATGCATTAATAGCATCGGACCGAAGTGGGAAGCGGCCATCAAGAGGGAGTCATTTCTCGGCATTTCGGCTAAGGAAAGCTCCAAACAATCTTTGAATATCTTGAGATTCCCAAAAATTGCTGTTCTTGGACGCATCTGCGGTACCAATCACGCCATCCCTGTGATTGAAGGAAGGGGCCGGGTCTTGAAAGTGTTTGGCCATCTATTTGAGGGGAAATCCTAGATTTAAATGGGATCCTCAAAGTTTCCCTTTCAATGAAATCCCTCGGATTAGGGTCTCCCATCGGACCAAGAAAAAAGGATCCGGGACACGCAAGATTGGAGATCAAGATCTCATTCTTCATCTCCTTTAAAAAGAAATTGAAGCGAATAGATCAAAGAAGTTCATCCGAAAACTGATTCAAGAAAGTTGCCGAATGGGTAAAGCAGGTAGGGTTACCTCTAGAAATTCTTCTTGGGTTCCTGTTGCCATGATGGAGCTGGTTGAAGTCTCCGTCGCCATTGAGGACAGCAGCGAGCGCAGATCTTAGGTGACGGCTGCAGGCGTTGGCGGTGATGACCTAGGCGAAAGGGGCTGACAGTCAATTTCGAAATAAAATCCTTTTATCTCGAAATTGAGGGGGCATGTGTTAACACCAGAATTTGGTCAGGAATATGACAGATGGGCCCGCAAGGAGCAGAGAGAGCAATTCGGCAAGTGTGTATGCGGTCGGCTAATTTCCATGTGTTCGGCAAATGATCAAGCGGTCGGTAACGGCTTTATTTGAAGGCGAAAGAAGGAAAGATGAAGCTGGCCAGAAAGGGAAGGAGTCGTGATAATTAAGGACTCCGATTATGGATAGAGTTAGCGTGTCTGGTCTTTCCAATTTTGTTTAAATAATTCGTAAGTGCTTAGGACTCATGTTCTGTCCAGGGTATAAATATAAACCCTCGACCATTGTAATAAGGGTTCACAACCAAATCAATACAACCGGCTACGCGCCACCCTTCGAGTCCTTTTAGTCGTGTCGTCGAGTTCTTCGAGAGGGCCAATCGATCCGTCGACCTCCGTAAGTCCCGGCAACCTTGCTATCATGTCTAGTATCGTGCGGCGGATTTAGATAATGATGCAAGAAGTCTTGTTGCAATGCTTAGTATCATGCGGTGGATTTAAGCATTGAACCAAGAGGGTTCCGTGTTAGTCATGAGTCGTGCGGCAGGCTAAGATTAGCTAGGAGCTAGTTACCAAAGTTTCTCTGATTAGGTCATGAGTCGTGCGGCGGGCTAAGATCTAAGCTTAGAGGCTAGTTATCGGCTCTTTTAGATTTGGCATGATCTAATAGATTCATTAAGTTATCACGTGTTGCATGTTTATTTAATGTTTAATTATTTTGCAACACTCTTTTGCCCAATCTAGATTGATACTCTTTCGGCTTGTTGATCGTTCCTTTTCAATGCTTATTCAATATCAAGTAGATCAAGCTCATATAGCCGAATTAGATCAATCTAGGTTGTTACGTGTTGCGGGTTCATTCACGTTATATGTAGATAAGCCTTGACGGGGACCGGGTACCGTGCGGCGTATCTGGGTCTTTGGGTTACTCTAGAGCTAGTCATCCGGTGGACTAGAGATCGGTTTAATCGATAGGCTCCTTTACATGTTGCTTGTTTGTTCCTTCTTCATGGACCCCGATTCGGCAATCTTGCCGATACGGTTATGCTCACACATGTAGCGAGTATTTATAGATCTGTTAGGTAATTACGTGCTTTTAGCTCTTTATTGTTAGATTGTATCATGCGGTGGATTGATCTAGTAGTAAGGAGTGGTGTAAATTCATAGCGAGTGGTATCATGCGGTGGATTAGCTTGCTTGGGTTTATGCTTGACGGGTTTATGAAGGCTAGACGTGCGGCAGACTAGTTGAAGTAGCCTATGCATGTATTTGTTTAGTAGATTTATATTTATAAGTTACTTATTCTTAATTATTAAGTGCTTGATGATGCTTTAAACTTGAGAAGTAGTTTGATATGCGTTTCACGATTCAATCTTGTTCAAACATGTCTTCATCTATCGCATTCGGCAATTTCGTTCTGTTTACATCGTTATGTACTTTAGCCGAATGAAGCGCAATCTGTTGGCGAGATAGCTTCTATAGCTATATGTCGTCGTAAGTGGCTTCGGGGCCGTAAAGATGGAAGCTGCTGGTCTCACCCAGCACGTTCCAGTTTTTGATCTTATCGTTTTATCCCTTGTCGATTTTCAGGTCAAATCGGCGGCACGCTCACGGATTCGGACACCCGGGCACCCGATTGAAGCTAGGCTTTCCGGCTTGCCGTGTGTGAGACACAGTGCGCCACATTTTGTGTCAACACAAGCTAGGCTTTCCGGCTTGCTGTGTGTGAGACACAGTGCGCCACATTTTGCGTCAACCGATGGTAAGTTTCCCTGATGTCAGCTGGCTTAGAGCATATATGTAGCTCATTTTCATATAGGTTTCAACCAATTTTTTTTCCATTACACCGTTGTTTTGTAAATATCACTTTTCCTTCAGGTGAATTGTCAAAGGGTTTGTAAGGAGTACTATCAAAACCAGAGCAACCAAAAAGAACCAAGAAAACTTTCATGGCCATATTCCTTGGGAAACTGTACCATCAAAGCAACCGTTGGGCCCAAAGCGCGTGGCGACGGAGTCGCCGCCGCCGGCGATGACTCGGCCCCACGTTGGCCCCGCATGTCATAAGCGCCGTACCGCCCCTCCCCCGTTTCTCTTCCTCTCTCTCTTTTTTTCGCCGAGCGGAAAATCTCGCCGCCGCCGTGCCTATCCACCTCGGCCTCGGATCCCTTGCGTTCGAACGCTAGGCCTAGGTGCCTCCACGTCGACGCGGAGCGGCGGAGCCGACAAGCGTGTCGAGCGCGCCGCGCCGTGGGCGACTTCGCTCTCCCGCGCGCAACGGCCACACCCCGACATCGTCCTTGCCGCTCCCCACTACCGGTGCCTTGGCCGCGAAGGTGGACGCGGGAGCGCCGTCTCGCCGCGCCCGAGCCCCACCAAGGCACCAACGCCCCCCGGTCGTCCGATTGGCACGGACGCCGAGGATGAACGCCCCGCGCACATAGCCTCGCGCCGCCGCCTATAAGAACCCGAGCCCTGCGCCTCTAGGGTTCACCCCTCCGCGCCGCCGCTTGCGGCATCCACCAACCCACCAATCAGACCGCTAGGACGGAGGAGAAGAAGGAGGAAAGAAAGGGGAAGAAGAAGGCGGGGAGGAGCCGCCGCCGCCGAGGAAGAAGAAGCCGTGCGCCGCCGCGGGGAGAAGGAGGGCGTCGCCGGGGAGCTGTCGTCGCCGTCCGCTTCGCCACGCCGTACCGCGAGCCGTACCCCGACGCCCTAGACCACCACTTCACCGCCCGAACGCCTACATCCTCCACCGCGCCGATGAGCTCGCCGTTCCCCGTTTCCAACCTCGCCTTGCTACATGGCCATGGCGCCCCGAGCGCGTAGGCCGAGCCTACACCCGGCTCTTGGACACACGCACGCACGAGCATGGACCGGCCAAGCCACCTGTGTGCGGCGCCACCACACGCCGCCGCCCCGACCGCCATGTCCGCCGCGCCATGGCCATGCCAAGCCACGGTGCGCGCCACCGTTCCGGCTGCCACCGGCCGCCTGGTCACCTTGGATCCCGGGGGCCATGTCCGCCGCGCCGAGGCGCATCTCATGCGCACGTCGCGGGGCCGAGACACCCCCCCGTGGAGCACCACCGTGCCTCGCCGCCAGAGGTCGAGGCCGCACGGGGCGTCCTGGGGACGCCACCGTGGCGCCCTTGCGCCGGCCGGCTCCAGCCACCTCGCTTGCCGAGGAGGCACCGTCGAGCCGCGCCGCGGCCCGCTGCACGCCGCAGCACCCCTGGAGGAGGAGGAGCACGCCGCGCCGTACTCCGCCGCGCGCCGCCGTGCACCCCGTGCACCACCGCCGTGGCTAGGAGCGCCGCGTGCGTTAAAGGCCTCACCGTCAAGCCAAGCTGGCGCCTTGCTGCGCCAATCGAAGCTTTACGCCTTCAATCGATCACGGGAACGCGCCTTTGGCTGCCGCCGTCGTGCGCCGCCGTCGGAGTGGGGTCGCCGCCACCGCGGCCCTGCCAGAAGCGCGCTGTGCCACTCCATCACGCACCCGCGAGCTCGCCTTGGCATCGTGAAGCCGGCGCGCTCGCTACCGGGGCCGGAGCGCCGCCCCAGCGCGCAGATGCGCCGCCGTGCCGCCGCCGGCCACCCTTGGCCGCGCGGGTGACAGGGCGAAGGGGATGAAGATGGAGATGAAAACAGGGAGCCGGGCGTGTGGACATGGTCCATGTGGACCGAGCCACTTGAGGTGGGACCCAAGCGAGCCAGTCCACCATGCGCCAGGCCTCGTGAACCGGGGAACCCTTTTGCTTCCCATGCACCCGGTTCGGGTGAACCGTGTCGCCGCTTGTGGAGCCCCACGGCGCCGGGTCCACCGTGAGCCGCGCCCGTGCGCCTCGGCCCGGCTCGGTCCCGAGACGCCACGTGGCGGCCCCACGTTGCGCCACGTATTGGGCCGGCCCGGCCCAGTCCGGCCCACTGGCCCATTTTCGGCCCATTGGGCCGTTGACCTGGTCAACCGTGACGTCAGCATGACGTCATCAGTGCTGACGTCATTAGCCACGTCATCCGCCACGTCAGCATCCACGTCGCGGGGAATCGCCACCTCGGCCGCCCTTTACGTGACACGTGGCGGGCTCCGTTGCGCCACGTGTCCCCATATTATTAACCCTTTGTTTTAATATTTTCTTAAATACATTTCGGCTTCCGAAATTCATAACTAATTGCTCGTAGCTCCGAAAAATACAATCAAGGTACCGAAATTCTCGTAAATCGAGCACAATAATCTGAAATTATGTATGAGTGCATATGGTTCTTTCATATTTTATTTGCTTCTTTGTGAACTCTATAGGAGTCGGCGACGCGACTATTAAATAACCGTTTCGAGCCGGACGAGGAGCGGGGAGTCCGACGAACGACTACGAGTACCGGGAGGACTTAGGCGACGACGACGGAGGTGCCACATCCCATCCACTTTCTTAGATCCCATTACGCATTGCAATACACTTTACTTCCCGCAATACATTTATATTCTGTGATAGGTTGCATGGTAGTATTTATACTCGTTCGGCCCGCCTTGATTCGACTATCACCTCGCTACATTGTTAGGCTAGACTTGCGCTTACTACCTTTTGCTCTCGTGTTACTTCTACTACGCTTTATATCTGTGATGTGAGGCGTGGTGGACACGGAGATTATTGGGGGATATTATGGTTGGATCATGGAGAGCGTGCTGCGTGAGTCTTGGGTGAGTGGTGAGGGTTGAGTCGGCTGAACAGGGATCACGACGAGCTTTGAGCGAGTCTTGCCGAGGGATACGGCCTGGGTATCCCCGCTTTGTGAGTACCTGTGGCGGGTAACTGGTTTGGATTGAGGTGTCCTTGGTGTGAGCTCCTTGGGGTGGAGCCTTGGAAAGGGGGTGCCGTGGCAGCACGGTAAAGATTAGCCCATACAGGGGAGATATCGCTGTTCGGCCAATACCTAAGGACTTGAGGGCTAGTGACCGGATCATTGGACGCCTTACTTTCCACTCGCTCTCCAATGGGAGGGGAGACGGTCTAACCATCTGGTAGGACGAATGCCATTACTGTTGGAAGTAAGCGGAATGTGTCGGGAGGTACGGGCCGAGAGTGCTCACACCCTTCTTAACCAGCATAGTGACCCCTTTGGCCTGGTACTATGTCTCACGGTCTCTCGGCCGGGGCCGAGTGGCGGGATGGTATTCGTTCTAGGCTTATGGCGATCGGTATCGCCTAGATGATGATCGGCATCGATGATGGCTATCTTGTGGATTAGTGAAACCTGCTGAGAGTGTATGGTTGATCGATCGATACATATGCCGACTTGTCGGCTATGGACCAAGTCCGTGTGATGCTTGCTGGACTAGGAGAGGAGTCTTCTATCTTTCTGGATGAGTGCGTGTGGTTGGGATTGATTCCGGCTGCGAACCTTGGGAGGTTGTGGGCCGCTGAGGCATGACGAGAGGGAGTCGTTCATGTCGACCACGCGTGGCGTGGAAGGGGTGTGTGGTGTGAGGTGTGTGGTATGGTTGGGATGGAGGATGGATTTGGGATTGGATAAAATTTGACCAACTTTATATATTAAACTTGGTTACTATATGCATAGGAAACCCCGGCTTATAGGTCCCCTTGTTATATCCCGTATTTACTTTTATTGCATCCAATTCCACAAATAAGCATAGGAGGGAATGTGGCCGGTACAATTCATGCGATACTTTGGATAAACAGGTGATGAGGACGAGAACGACTATGATGATGATAGCTATGAGGATTAGTGGGTGTCGTTCCTACGCTCAAGTGTTCGGAGATCGTGTTGATGCTTCCGCTTCTACCTTCAGTGCATTCGGATGTTTACTTTTCGGTTGATTCCGCCAATGTGGCGATGTAATAAATTATTGTAAACCCGTACTATTTTATTTTCCGAGACGATGTATGGAATGATATCGTTTGAACTATTGTAATATGATGGATTCTATCTGTCGTGTTACTCTCGAATCTGTGAAATTCCCGTCGCGGAATTTGAGGATGTTTCAGTTGGTATCAGCTCCAGGTTTGACCCTAGGACGAGACCCTTAGGATTGGACGACTAGTATTAAGAGCCAGACCTTCTTTCGGTTATATCACCGACCGTTGCATCTCTTTTATGCATGGCTTATCTTTATATCGACTTGTGACCAAATTCCCTTGAAACCGAGATGACAAGCCTAGAAAACCCTCCAGTCGGGCCTTTACCACCCTACCCCACCCTCAAGCTGACCTACATGGGGAAGATGCCTGGTGGTTTCTCCCTAACCCTCTACCGAGTGCTGAAGACCCTAGACGTCCCTGTTGATGAGATCAAGTACGTCTGCTCAGGACAGCCAGGGGAAGATGGAGGAATTAAGGGCCACGTCGTCACCAGCGTGGAAGTACCTGCAAGTCTGATCCTGCCCTCGGTGACTGCCTTCACCGAGATGTCGGTGGACGAGACCTGTGAGGAGGGGATTCAAGCAGTTGCCCACAAAGCTCTCCGCCGCGCACTGCGAGACCACTACCTCTACCTGCAGGCGACAGAGTTTCGCCTACTCCCTCAGGCCCTCCGACTTGAGCTTGCCCCTGAAGCGCAAGTCGTCGAGGCCTTCACCAGAGCCAGCTATGAGGTTGACCCTGTCTTCGTGCCTCGGTTACCACCAGTGAACCGGGATCGGTACATTGAGGATTTGGAGAAGAGGAACCGTAGCTACCGTGGTCTCTTGCGGGATCACCAGGAGTGGCTAGCCAAGGGAATCGAGGAAAATGCCAAGCTACGAGAAACAGTGGCTAGACTGCAAGACCGCCTCGCCTGCCAAGCTAGCAAACACAAGGATGAAATAGCTGACCTCCAGAACAAGACCGCTGACCTCGGCAATGGGAATGTGTACCTAGACTGCAAGGTCCTAGAGCTACAGAGAGACCTTCAGGATAGGAGTGCAGCCCTAGCCAGTGCACGAGAGCAGTCAAGGAGCCATGGAGTGCAGATGCACACCCTCAGCAACAGCAACTTGACCCTGAAGAGAGAGCTCAAGGAGCAGAAGGTCAAGGCCGTGAGAAACCAGGGTCACCTCATCAACACTATGAGGATGAACGAGTTTCTCCGCGAGAAGCTCAAGTTGACCGAAGAAGCGTGGGCCATGTCGGACAAGAAGCGACTCAGGGAGCTCGAAGAAGTTCAGAAGCAGTTGCCCCCACACAAGCGCGTGCAGCCTCACAAGGAGACGTTCAAGCTCGGCGAGTCGACTACGAACTTCAAGGACTGCCCCGCCTGCCGGCCGGAGTGAAGCCCAGCGACGAGCACGCCGAGGCTCTCGCCTACGTCGGCGCGCTGCGCAAGACCGGGACGAGATAAGAGTTTACGGCGAGCGCGTTCCGTCGCCCGTTCACCACCGGGAGTAGGTGTGAGTGTGTCGGACCCTGCGTGGTCAAGTATCATGTTCTATCATAGCTGAGTAGCCACCAGTCATGAGTCGTGCGAGACATGAGTTGCCATGATGTACCCCATGAGTAGTATGAGTTAAGATGTACCCCCATGAGTTACCATGCGTAGAACGAACCCTGTCAGCGCTATTATTACTATGTCATAATATTTTATTCCACCCATGTAATGAGTGATCGGATTTTATCGCTTCTTATGGTTTTTATTGCTTCTTTGCATGAGTGTTGGATAGAACAAATGTTTTTCCCTTAAATTGTTGAAATCAATTAATTCTATTGAACTATATAATATTGTACTATGGGTACTAAACTCTTGCGGCCGTGTCACAGATGTCAACCCGTCGTTCGGCTCGCCTTGAGCGCGCCCACCGTCCCCGAGCCGGCCACAGGACGTGGTGCCCGTGGTCGTGGCCGTGGACGTGGTCGTGGCCGTGGACGTGGTCGCGGCCGCAATCTCAACCTTTCGGGCGGTGATGACCGACGTGAAGTGACCCCGCCACCTTGTCAACAATGAGGGTGAGGAAGTTCCAGCTGGGAATGCGCCTGGAGGAGGCGGAGAGGAAGTGCCAGGTGGAGGAGGTGGGCAGGAGATTCCCCCTGGAGGTGGAGGCGGCAATGCTCCACCACCACCACCGCCAAACCTAGCTGAGGTCATGGCGCAGCAGACTCAGCTTCTTGCCGCTCTGGTCAATGGTGCCAACCGCCGCCATGGTGGGCCGCCCGAGGACTTTCAGCGGAAGCTGGAGGGATTTCTGAAGCTGCGCCCTCCCACCTTTGATGGTCTGAATGCGGATCCAATGGTTGCTGATGATTGGTTGAAGGAAATCGAGAAGAAGCTTGATCTCACTACCTGCACCGATGAGGAGTGCGTTGGGATTGCTGCCCACCAGCTTGTAGGTGGAGGTCGCTCGTGGTGGGACAGCTACTGCGAATCCCACGAGGACCCTGCCAACATCTCGTGGGATGAGTTCGTGGAGGAGTTCCGCAATTTCTTCATCCCTAAGGGCGCCATGAAGGTCAAGGAGAAGGAGTTCCGCAACGTCTCTATGATCCACAACGAGAGGGTTCATGAGTACACCAACCGCTTTACCAACCTGCTGCGCTATGCCCCACCCGCGTGTGCTGATGATGAGAATGAGAAGATGTACTACTACCGTGAAGGTCTGAGTACCCGCATCAAGCTGGCCCTCGCTGGTACAGAGAGCCGTACACTGAGAGAGCTCATTGACCGTTGCATGGATATTGAGAAGGTTCGCATGGAAGCAGACGCTCTGCGTGACAAGAAAGAGAGGAAGCGTCGTCCTGAAGGATCCTCTCGCGCTCCCCCTCAGAAGCGCCGCAGAGAGGCCCCTGTGCAAGGCCGCTACCGCAACACTCAGAACTTTGCGCCTGCAGCTGGTCGTGGTGGGGGTAACTACACCAACAACTACCCTCGCCAGAACAACCCAGTGGTGAACCGCCCCGCGGGGAACCGCCCTGCGCCTGGTCGTCCCGCGCCGAACAACAGCAATTGGAGGGCTCCCGCGACAACCTCAACAGGCGGTATGGGCCCTACTTGCTATGGTTGCGGACAGCCGGGTCACAAGGTCATGGACTGTCCCCAGAAGGCTGCTACCCCGGGAGCTCAGAACACTCAGCACCGTGCTTCTGCCCCGCGAGGTCGTCTCACTCACCTGACCGCAGAAGATGCTCAGGCTGCCCCAGACGTGGTGTACGGTATGTTTTTAGTACATGGTGCAAAAGCTTCCGTACTTTTTGATTCGGAGCTACTTGTTCTTACATATCGCTAAGTACGCTAGAGAGCATAACATACCAGTTACTCCCCGTAGAGAACCTATCATTACCAGCTCGCCCCTAGGAGAACTCAAGAGTACCCACTTATGCAAGGGAGTGAAACTCACCATTGAGGGTCTTACCTTTCTAGCCAACCTCACCCTGCTACCCTCCACCAGTCTAGATGTTATCCTAGGGATGGATTGGTTAACCAAACACCGAGGAGTCATATCTTGCTCACCCAGATACGTACAGATAACCCATCCTAGTGGCCAAGCTGTTAGATGCCTACCCCAGACAGAACAGTTAGCCAACCTCCTATGTGCCCTAGCAACCAAACCTGAAGCCAAAACAGAACCCAAGACAGTAGATGATGTGCCCGTGGTGAGGGACTATGCTGATGTTTTCCCTGAGGAATTACCAGGAATGCCCCCTGATCGTGATGTGGAATTCGTCATCGACCTCATGCCCGGCACGGGTCCCATTGCCAAGCGGCCCTACCGCATGTCAGTAGATGAGCTAGAAGAGCTCAAGAAGCGGTTGAAGGAGCTCTCGATAAAGGCTACATCCGACCCAGTGCTTCTCCCGGGGATCTCTGTCTTGTTCGTGAAGAAGAAAGATGGCTCAATGAGGATGTGCATCGATTATCGTAATCGAATGCCGTCACCATCAAGAACAAGTACCCCGCCAAGGATAGATGATTTGCTTTGGATCGGTTGAGAGGTGCCAAGTACTTCTCCAAGATTGATCTCGAGATCGGGCTATCACCGAGATGAAGATCCGGGAGGAAGACATTCCTAAGGCGCCTTTGTCACCCGATATGGCCGGTATGAGTGCACGGTGGTGTCCTTCGGACTCACGAACGCTCCTGCCTACTTCATGAACATGATGAATAAGGTATTCATGGATGTGCTCGACAAATTTGTCGTGGTATTCATTGATGACATCCTTATCTACTCGCCACTTCTTGAAGAGCATGAAGAACATCGAGATCGGTGCTCGAAAGATTGAGTCTACATCGCCTATATGCCAAGTTTAGCAAGTGTGAATTACGGCTTGAGGAAGTTGCCTTCTTGGGTCATGTGCTTTCGGTGATGGTGTAGTCAGACCCGCCAAGATTGAAGCCGTGAAAGAATGGGAACAACCCCGTTACGTGACCGAAGTCGGGAGTTTCTTGGGATTGGCTGGATATTATCGCCGATTCATCGAGAACTTCTCCAAGATAGCTCGCCCTATGACCAACCTCTTGAAGAAGACTAAGGAGTTTGAGTGGACGCCTTTCGAGTGCGAACAAAGCTTCCAAACTCGAAAGAAAGACTGACCACCACCCCTGTGCTAGCATTACCAGACATCGGCAAGGACTTTGTAGTCTATTGTGACGCCTCCGTCAAGGACTCGGTTGCGTGCGTGCGAATGGTAAGGTCATTGCTTATGCTTCTCGCCATGGTGAAAGACCATGAACAACGTTATCCTACCCATGATCTCGAGCTAGGCTGGCTGTCGTTCATGCTCGAAGATCGGAGGCATTACTTGATTGGCAACAAGTGTGATATCTATACTGATCACAAGAGCTTGAAATACTTCTTTACTCAAGAAGACTTGAACATGAGGCAGCGCCGATGGCTAGAGCTCATCAAAGACTATGACCTCGAAATACACTACCATCCGGGGAAAGCCAATGTAGTTGCCGATGCTCTCAGTCGCAAAAGCTACTGTCACACCCTGATCTCAGAATCCGTGCCACCTGAGCTTAAACAGGAGCTTGAGGACTTTCAGCTTGAAATAGTACCTCATGGCCTGCTAAATGAGCTCCGCATCCAGTACAATCTCACTAATCGCATCCGTGAAGCCCAAAAAGAATGTAAGGATCTGCAGCGCATCCGTGGTCTGATGGAGCATGGGTATAACCCCGAATTCAGAGAAGACGAACAAGGAGCCCTCTGGTGCAATGACAGAATTTGTGTGCCCTCCGATCCGGCTGCGAGAGGAGATTCTAAAAGAAGCACATGATTCCAAATACGCATTCACCCGGTTGCGTGAAGATGTATCGTGACCTCGGGAAGCACTTCCGGTGGAAGAGCATGGCGGACATTGCGGGACATGTGGCCCGATGTGACATCTCGCAACGAGTCAAGGCCGAACACAAAAGACCCGCTCGGTTTGCTAAAGCCCCTTGATGTTCCCGAATGGAAGTGGGAAGACATATCCATGGATTTCATTGTAGGGTTGCCTCGCTCCACGCATGGAAACAATGCCATATTGGTGATAGTTGATCGCTTGACTAAAGTCGCTCATTTCTTGCCTGTCAAAGAGACAATCCGAGCGGAACAGTTAGCTGATCTCTACATCAAGGAAATTCTCCGCTTGCATGGTGCCCCTAAGAGCATCGTATCTGATCGCGGATCCTTGTTCATGTCCCGTTTCTGGCAACAGATGCATAGATCCATTGGGACTAAGCTTGATTATAGTACAGCTTACCATCCTCAGACCGATGGCCAGACAGAAAGAGTGAACCAAATCCTGGAGGACATGCTTAGAGCCTGTGTCCTGCAATATGGGACTGATTGGGAGAAGAGCCTTCCACATGCAGAATTCTCCTACAACAATAGCTACCAAGCCAGCATTAAGATGCCACCGTTTGAAGCTCTGTATGGGAGACCTTGCAACACTCCGCCGATGTGGTCACAACCTGGTGAAAGAGTTTTTCATGGGCCGACAAGATCAAACAAGCCGAAGAGGGTGTTGCTCAAGTTCAAGCAAATCTAAAGGCCGCTCGAGCCGGCAGAAGAGTTATCGACAAAAGGCGTAGAGACCTTGAATTTGAAGTGGGGACTCCGTTACCTCAAAGTGTCTCCGCTTTGTGGTACCGTCCGGTTCCATGTGAAAGGGAAGCTTGCTCCAAGATACATAGGCCCCTACCCGATCATTGAGAGAATTGGGAAGCTTGCATACAAGCTTGAACTACCTCCAGAGTTGGCGGGAGTGCATCCCGTCTTCCATGTGTCACAACTACGCAAGTGTCTGAAGCTGCCAGAGCAACAACACGTGACCACCGACGTGCTAGATATGCAAGACTCACTTGTATACAAAGAACACCCGATCAAGATTACGGGATGGGACACCAAGGAAACTAGAAGCAAGTCCATTCCTATGTGCAAGGTTCAAGTGGAGCAACCACACGTAAAGAGAAGCCACATGGGAGAAGGAGTCGAACTTCGTGCCATATACCCCTACCTTTTGACGGGTAAGTTACTTTTTAAATCTCGGGGACGAGATTCTCGTAGGGGTAGGACCGTAACATCCCAAAAATCCGAGTTACAAAATTTTTTTTTTTTTTTTTTTGCCTAAAACCTATGAGTGATGAAGTGCCATGTAGTTGCAACCCAAAAACCCCACCTAGATTAACCCGGAGTTTGCATTAGTTTCTATTTTCATCATGCATTTTAAATTCAAAGTTTGAGTTGGAGTTTTCGGTTCTTTTGTTTGCTCAAATTAAATCAACCCAAGGACATATTTATTTATTGTATCATAAATAAATATGAAATCACCTATGTATGTTATGGGAAATAATATCCCAACTAAGCCTATGACTACCTATGTCCCCCATGGAAATTCTACACAAGTAGCAAATACAAATTCAAACCCCTAAGAAAGGAAAACCGGAAAAAGAAAACGTAAAAGAAAAAGGAAAGAAATGTCAAAACCAATTTCGGCCCGTGGCCATCCAGCCGGCCCACACGGCCTACCTTTCCTCTTTTTTCTCTCGCCAACCGAGCCGGCCCATCTCTCCTCTTCCCTTTCTTTTTCTGCGCCGGCCCGTTCTTCTCCTTCCACCGGAGCCGGCCTGCCTCGCCTTCCTCCCACGCCGGCCCAGCCCAGCACCGCGGCCCGCTCGCTCAGCGCGTGGCGACAGGGAGTCGCCGCTGCCGCTGACGACTCGGCCCCGCGTTGGCCCCGCATGTCATAAGCGCCGTACCGCCCCTCCCCTGTTTCTCTTCCTCTCTCTGCTTTTCACCGAGCGGGAAAATCTCGCCGCCGCCGTGCCTATCCACCTCGGCCTCGGATCCCTTGCGTTCGAACGCTAGGCCTAGGTGCCTCCACGTCGACGCGGAGCGGCTGGAGCCGACAAGCGTGTCAGAGCGCGCCGCGCCGTGGGCGACTCGCTCTCCCGCGCGCAACGGCCACACCCTGACATCGTCCTTGCTGCTCCCCACTACCGGTGCCTTGGCCGCGAAGGTGGACGCGGGAGCGCCGTCTCTCGCTGCCAGCCGAGCCCCACCAAGGCACCAACGCCCCCCGGTCGTCCGATTGGCACGGACGCCGAGGATGAACGCCCCGCGCACATAGCCTCGCGCCGCCGCCTATAAGAACCCGAGCCCTGCGCCTCTAGGGTTCACCCATCCGCGCCGCCGCTTGCGGCATCCACCAACCCACCAATCAGACCGCTAGGACGGAGGAGAAGAAGGAGGAAAGAAAGGGGAAGAAGAAGGCGGGGAGGAGCCGCCGCCGCCGAGGAAGAAGAAGCCGTGCGCCGCCGCGGGGAGAAGGAGGGCGTCGCCGGGAGCTGTCGTCGCCGTCCGCTTCGCCACGCCGTACCGCGAGCCGTACCCCGACGCCCCGGACCACCACTTCACCGCCCGAACGCCTACATCCTCCACCGCGCCGGTGAGCTCGCCGTTCCCGTTTCCAACCTCGCCTTGCTACATGGCCATGGCGCCCGAGCGCGTAGGCCGAGCCTACACCCGGCTCTTGGACACACGCACGCACGAGCATGGACCGGCCAAGCCACCGTGTGCGGCGCCACCACACGCCGCCCGACCGCCATGTCCGCCGCGCGTGGCCATGCCAAGCCACGGTGCGCGCCACCGTTCCGGCCGCCACCGGCCGCCCGGGTCACTTTGGATCCCGGGGGCCATGTCCGCCGCGCCGAGGCGCATCTCATGCGCACGTCGCGGGGACCGAGACACCCCCGTGGGAGCACCGCCGTGCCTCGCCGCCCCGAGGTCGAGGCCGCACGGGCGTCCCGGGACGCCACCGTGGCGCCCTTGCGCGGCCGGCTCCGGCCACCTCGCTTGCCGAGGAGGCGCGTCCCGAGCCGCGCGCGGCCCCCGCACGCCGCGGCACCCGGGAGGAGGAGGAGGAGCACGCCGCGCCGTACTCCGCCGCGCGCCGCCGTGCACCCCGTGCACCGCCGCCGTGGCTAGGAGCGCCGCGTGCGTTAAAGGCCTCACCGTCAAGCCAAGCTGGCGCCTTGCTGCGCCAATCGAAGCTTTACGCCTTCAATCGATCACGGGAACGCGCCTTTGGCTGCCGCCGTCGTGCGCCGCCGTCGGAGTGGGGTCGCCGCCACCGCGGCCCTGCCAGAAGCGTGCCGTGCCACTCCATCACGCACACGCGAGCTCGCCTTGGCATCGCGAAGCCGGCGCGCTCGCTACCGGGGCCGGAGCGCCGCCCCAGCGCGCAGATGCGCCGCCGTGCCGCCGCCGGCCACCCTTGGCCGCGCGGGTGACAGGGCGAAGGGGATGAAGATGGAGATGAAAACAGGGAGCCGGGCGTGTGGACATGGTCCATGTGGACCGAGCCACTTGAGGTGGGACCCAAGCGAGCCAGTCCACCGTGCGCCAGGCCTCGTGAACCAGGGAACCCTTTTTGCTTCCCATGCACCCGGTTCAGGTGAACCGTGTCGCTGACTGTGGAGCCCCACAGGCGCTGGTCCACCGTGAGCCGCGCCCGTGCGCCTCGGCCCGGCTCGGACCCGAGACGCCACGTGGCGGCCCCACGTTGCGCCACGTGTTGGGCCCGGCCCGGCCCAGTCCGGCCCACTGGCCTATTTTCGGCCCATTTTCGGCCCATTGGCCCGTTGACCTGGTCAACCGTGACGTCGGCATCGTCATCGTCCGACGTCATCAGCCACGTCATCCGCCACGTCAGCATCCACGTCAGCAAAAATCTGCCACCTCAGCCGCCCTTTCTGTGACACGTGGCAGGCTCCCGTTGCGCCACGTGTCCCCATATTATTAACCCCTGTTTTAATATTTTCTTAAATACATTTCAGCTTCAGAAATTCATAACTAATTGCTCGTAGCTCCGAAAAATACAATCAAGGTACCGAAATTCTCAGTAAATCGAGCACAATAATCTGAAATTATGTTTGAGTGCATTTGGTTCTTCCATATTTCATTTGCTTCTTTGTGAACTCTATAGGAGCCGCCGACGCGACTATTAAATAACCGTTTCGCAGCGGACGAGGAGCAGGAGTCTGACCAGAACGACTACGAGTACCAGGAGGACTTAGGCGACGACGACGGAGGTGCCACATCCCATCCACTTTCTTAGATCCCATTACGCATTGCAATACACTTTACTTTCTGCAGTACATTTATATTCCTGTGATAGGTTGCATGGTAGTATTTATACTTGTTCGGCCCTGCCTTGATTCGACTATCACCCTGCTACCGCTGTTAGGCTAGACTTGCGCTTACTACCTTTTGCTCTCGTGTTACTTCTACTACGCTTTATATCTGTGATGTGAGGCGTGGTGGACACGGAGATTATTTGGGGAATATTATGGTTGGAACATGGAGAGCGTGCTGCGTGAGTCTTGGGTGAGTGGTGAGGGTTGAGTCGGCTGAACAGGGATCACGACGAGCTTTGAGCAAGTCTTGCCGAGGGGATACGGCCTGGGTATCCCCGCTTTGTGAGTACCTGTGGCGGGTAACTGGTTTGGATTGAGGTGTCCTTGGTGTGAGCTCCTTGGGGTGGAGCCTTGGAAAGGAGGTGCCGTGGCAGCACGGTAAAGATTAGCCCATACAGGGGAGATATCGCTGTTTGGCCAATACCTAAGGACTTGAGGGCTAGTAACCGGATCATTGGACGCCTTACTTTCCACTCGCTCTCCAATGGGAGGGGAGACGGTCTAACCATCTGGTAGGACGAATGCCATTACTGTTGGAAGTAAGCGGAATGTGTCGGGAGGTACGGGCCGAGAGTGCTCACACCCTCCTTAACCAACATAGTGACCCCTTTGGCCTGGTACTATGTCTCACGGTCTCGCGGCCGTGGCCGAGTGGCGGGATGGTATTCGTTCTAGGTTTATGGCGATCGGTATCTCGCCTAGATGATGATCAGCATCGATGATGGCTATCTTGTGGATTAGTGAAACCTCTGCAGAGTGTATGGTTGATCGATCGATACATATGCCGACTTGTCGGCTATGGACCAAGTCCCGTGTGATGCTTGCTGGACTAGGAGAGGAGTCTTCTATCTTTCTGGATGAGTGCGTGTGGTTGGGATTGATTCCGGCTGTGAACCGTGGGAGGTTGTGGGCCGCTGAGGCATGACGAGAGGGAGTCGTTCATGTCGACCACGCGTGGCGTGGAAGGGGTGTGTGGTGTGAGGTGTGTGGTATGGATGGGTTGGAGGATGGATTTGGGAATGGTTAGAATCTGACCAACTATATATAAATTAAACTTGGTTACTATATGCATAGGAAACCCCGGCTTTAGGTCCCCTTGTTATATCCGTATTTACTTTTATTGCATCCAATTCCACAAATAAGCATAGGGTGGGAATGTGGCCAAGTACAATTGCATCGATACCTTGGATAAACAGGTGATGAGGACGAGTACGACTATGATGATGATAGCTATGAGGATTAGTGGGTGTCGTTCCTACGCTCAAGTGTTCGGAGATCGTGTCGATGCTTCCGCTTCTACCTTCAGCTGTTCCGGATGTTTACTTTTCAGTTGATTCCGCCAATGGGGCGATGTAATAAATTATTGTAATCCCGTACTATTTTATTTTCCTGAGACGATGTATGAAATGCTATCAGCTGAACTATTGTAATATGATGGATTCTATCTGTCGTGTTACCCTCGAATCTGTGAAATTCCCATCGCGGAATTTGAGGATGTTTCAGCCCCCCTGAGCTGCTAAGTGGCATTAGCCTTACAGTGACTGAGAAACGCCGGACACAGACGTCTGAGGCGTTCCAAATGTCACGCCGCCAAGAGATTACAGCACCACCGGATACACCAATCACGGGGAGAGCGGCATGATCAAAATCAGGACCTACAATCTCATTGTTCAAGGTTACATCAAAGTTCTCTAACTTGGTTTCTTGAAGACAGACAACAGAAGCGCGCTGCTGTGCAGCGATGTCACGAACTACACTACGACGTGCCCCGGAATTGAGTCCCCGAGCATTCCAGATCAGCAGATGGTTGTAACTCATTAATGAAACCGTTGTGCGACTCGGGGCAACGGCGCTCAGCACTCCTCCGGTGCAGCGAAACTGCATCCATCCCCACGTAGCGGGAAGAGCACCCGCATGGCTGCCTTCCTGGACGCGGGCGTCATCCGCTCGAACGCCTTGTGAAAGTCGTTGTCTACTTCAGCATCGTTCAAGACAGCAGACACTGCAACCGGCTGCCCATTCCATTTGGAGAGGAGAACCCTCTTGGCCTGGCGCTCTGGATTGGGGTCGCGGTGCGGCGCCTTGGCGGCCAGGCGCGTGCTCCGACGGGGAAGCCAGTCATCGTCCCTGTCATGCGGCACATGGGCGCGCGGAGTAGCGAGGAGCGGTTCCACAAGCGGCAGCCGGAGGGAGTCGATGAAGGTTGTGGGTGGGGATGTAGCTCCCACCACGGCGGCCACGCAAGGTGGAGCAATGTCCCCCGACGGGTTTGCCGATTCCTCAATCGCCACCACCGGGGCCAGATGCGTGTTGGTATTGTCGTGTTCATCGCTCCCGTTGATGACCGTGTCTTCGGGTACGTCCACCTAATCCCAGCTCGAAAAGGCTTCAGTCGGGGCGTCCTCCACCTCCAGCAAGGAAGGCAGGACATCGGATGCCTCCACAACAGGAGCAGCCTGGGCAGGCGACCGGGGGCCAGCCTGGGCCGCAGGCCCAGTCGGTCGGGGGGACTGTACACCGTTCAATGTCGACACCGGAGCCGCAACGTGCAGCTCGGAGTCAGCAAAGCCAGCCCACCAGTCTTCACTTGCCGCCGCCAGGACGATCGTGCTCCGCCCCGCCTACAGGAGTAGTGGGGCGATGTTGATGAAGCTCCCCACTTCGCCAGCCGCTGGGGGGGCTCGAGGCGGACAACCATCAAATCCGGTGAGTAGAAGCCATCCCTGCCGCTCCCAGGTGCACGCCGTGGTGCTGGGGTGGCAATCACAAGTGCGTGCTCCGGCATCGAAGAATCTGGCGTCTCAAACAGAGGCCAACGCTCCGCCGAGCCGACCGACAGCCTCTGGGTGTCATGCGCATCCGGTCCAGTGAGGAGCGGGCAAGAGAGTTCGCCAACGATCACAGAAGCGGGGGTCGTCCCCCGGCGGCGTCCTGTCCCGGGGTGGTAGTTATTGTAGTTGCTATCAGGGGAGTCTAGATCCAGTGAGCTGTTGCGGCGCGGGGTCGGCCAGTCCTCCACCTCACCACCACCAGCGTCCCCTTCCGGGGCATCTCCGTTCCCCCCTGTCCACCATCCCCACCGTTGTCGTCGCCTGGTGGGGGAGAACCGGGGGGGGTGCTAAAGTCCTGGAGGGCTACCAACCTGACAAAGACGACGTAGCGCAGCCCCGGGAATTCCACCTCGCTTGGCGCCACCCCAGGGATGAGCGGCTCCGGTAAGAAGATGACGGTGCTTTCGTTGATGAACGATGGGTGCCAGCACCACGCCGTGACGAAGTACTCCCGGTCATCGTCGACAGGGACATCCCGCAGCTCGGCAGCATCCTCAATGTTGGCACAGGCTGGCCCGAGGACGGTTTGAGCCACTTCAGTGTTCCTGGCATGGAGCGGGACGCGCGAGAGCGCCAGGAGCACCTTGTAGCGAAAGTGGCCAAGGATTCCCAGCGAGTTGCGCCGCCAAGGGTTCCAGATGAGAGTTAGCACCTGAGGTCCACGCACCTTGGATCGAAGCACGCGTTC
Organism: Themeda triandra; assembly: GCA_018135685.1. Taxonomy (NCBI): domain Eukaryota; kingdom Viridiplantae; phylum Streptophyta; class Magnoliopsida; order Poales; family Poaceae; genus Themeda; species Themeda triandra. The sequence goes on from JAENPR010000387.1 coordinate 194,113, forward strand.
CCGGTCAGCGCCATGCCGGAACCCTACTACGAAGTCCTCAGGATGGTGTCTGCGAACAATTATCTCGTCCTCCTCAATGTCAAAGTGTTGGTGGAGGTGGTCGTAGATCATGTCGGTGGTGACCGGCGGCCTGATCCCGCCCACCGTCACCACAAGGGCGCGGCTCAGAACGAGTTCGGCTTCATTGATGGTTCCCGTTCTGGGCACGATGACGAATGGCGTTCGGGACGGCAGTCGGGGAGGGCCTTCTTCCTGGCGCACCACAGCCTCAGGTAGCGCTTGCTCCGGCTGCGGCGGTTGTACAGGTTCGGGGGCAGGTTCCTCCCTCTGCACTATGGCCCGAGCCCGATGCGGGCGCTCTCCTCCATGGCGGGGGTCACAGGACGTCTTTCATGCTCGGCCCGAGCGGTGTCCCCCCGAGAGCGGCTCCGAGGCCGACGCACACGGTCCTCCGGTGTATGGCGGCGGCGAGCCGGTGACCGAGTGCGACTCCGAGCCCGACGTGCAGGCGACCGAGCACGGCTCCGCGGCCGTCGACCCCTCTCCTCCGCCGCGCGTCGGCGCGCAGGAGACCGGGGAGGCGGCGGCGGCGGCGGGGGAGTCGGTGCAGGCGTCCCTGTACTTGGTGATGAAGGCGTTGATCTGGAGCGGCCAGAGGAGGTGTCGGCAGAGCCTCGTCGCCGCCGCTGGGAAGGTCTGCCCAGCGCATGGCTGGCACCCTCGACCAGCGGTGGTGAACGACGGCGCTTAGCCCCAACGGCATAGGAGGTCTCCGGGAAGGGGCACTGGTCCGCGTGGTTAAAAGTCCCTAGTTTGGTTTTGGCTAATTGATGAAACCTAGGACTAACCTTGTTTATCTAAGTGGTTGATTTAGAGAAAGGTTGTCCACATGATGAGCTTATTGCATATGAAGCATGACACATGTCATGTGATCAAAGATGAAGATCAAGACGATGCTTGGCTCCATGGACCGGTGTTGAAGGTGAAGGGCTAGTCGAGGCTTCGGAGTGAAGGACCATGCGATGGTGAAGCTCGGGCAAGACTAGGCGCCGATGGACCGATGCACGGTGAAGGGCAAGTGAAGTCGAGGTCGATGGATCGAGACGGTCACATGATGGTGTGAAGTGTTCATATCATTTAGAGGAACAAAATGGGCTCAAGGCAAAGGTATAACCGATAGGGCCATTTTGTTTTGCACTCAAGACACCATAGAGGGTGTGAGTGGTTTAGGATCGATAGCCGCACTATTAAGAGGGGAAGTCTTATCGGCTATTCGACGCACGGGTGCCACTAGGTGAATTCATGAAGTGCATTGCATGTAGGGCCTAGTGAGCTAACCTAACCTTTGGGAAATGTTTGTGAAAAGCTAACACACAAGCACATGGAGATGTACACTTGGTGGTGTTGGCACATTTACAAAGGTGGCGTTTGGGCGCGCTGTGGCTTGCAGGGTAGAGATGGGTTTGGGTCCCTCTCTTCCTCCCGCCGAGCCTGTGAGGCGGGATTCGGCGCTTTCGAGAAAAATGGATGCATATTTTCTATTGCGCCGGATGCAAAATTTGGTTGAAATCATGCTATCTCTGATGATTAAGTTGGTATACTTATTGGATAGCATGTTGGAGAAGTTGATGTCACGACACGGCGACGAAAAGACGAAGGCCGCCTCTGCAAGAGGCGCCGGACGCGCCTTTGGCAGGCGCCGGACGCGTCCGGCGCGTTGTGGCTGAGCACGGGCATGTTTCTGCGCCGGACGGACGGCGGACGCAGGCGTCGGACGCGAGAAGGTTACTGTGCTGCGTCCGGCGCGTGTTGGTCCCTGGCGTGCTGCTGGCTGGTTCGTCAAAGGCGGCGGACGCTGGCTGGTCGCGTCCGGCGCGGGCCGGACGCGGACCAGAAAGTTCCGTGGCGCAGCAAATCATTCGGACGCGGAGCGGCGGACGCAGGGCTGGCGCGCCGGACGCAGCGCCGGACGCACACGTGGCGGCAGCAGATTGAACGGAGCTCCAACGGTCGGCTCGCGGGCGCGCACGGGAGGTAGCACCGGACGCGTCCGGCGGTCTGCGGCGGACGCGTCCGGCGCTTGTTGTTCAGGCCCCCGAGGGGGCAACGGCTAGTTTGAAGAGTTTGGGCTATAAATAGATGGGAGGCCGGGCTTGGCTCTCTCTCTTGGCTCTCCCAACTCATTCATTCATACTTTGAGCTGAAGATACACTCTCCCTCTCATCTCTCTTGCTTGTTGCTTATCCAAATTGAGGTTGAGAGATCACCTAGTGCATTGCATTGCTTGAGAGCATTCTAGTGGCACTTGTGGGTGGTTTAGCCGGTGGATTTCTTGTTACTCTTGGAGAGTACCGCTCCTAGCCGGCTTGGAGATTGTTGGAGGCGTTGGCAAGAGAAGGTGATTGTTCTTGGCCACCTCCGGTTGATTTGTGAGAGGTTTGAGCTCACCTCGTGGGGATCACGAAGAGCATCCTAGTGGATTGCGCGTGTCGTTGAGTACCTCGCTTGAGAGTGGTGTCTTGCGGTGCCTTGCGGGGCGAGCCTTGAGGGGCTAGTGACTTGAGGGTCACACCGAGGAATCATCTAGGTGTTGGTCGACACAACGGGTGACGTAGCTTGGCGGTGCCCAAGTGAACATCCGGGGATAAATCATTGTGTTCATCTTGTCTCCCGGTGATTGGTCATCATCCTTTGTGTGTTGCCGATTGTGATTGATTGTTCATCTTATTGGTGATTGGCAACCTCGTCTCTACACGTTGGTATAACACGCTCCTACCATCTCTTGTATTACTTTGATTACTTTCTTGCAAAGTAGAATTGCTTGCGTGGTCGGTCGGGAACCACAACTTGTGTAGACTAAATCCCGTGGGTAGAATTGCTTGTGTGGTCGGTCGGGAACCACTCCTTGTGTAGATTAAATCCCGTGGGTAGAACTCTTGATCACTAGTGGTAGCTATTGTTTGTGCTAGTGATCACCTACTAGAATTGTTGGATAGGAGGCTTGCAACACCTAGTAGGCTAAGCGTAACTTGCTTTCCGCCATTTGTTTATCTAACGAAGTTTGCTTAGTGAGTTTGTAGAAATTTTTATAGGCTATTCACCCCCCCTCTAGCCATCTAGGACCTTACAGTGGTGACCCTCAGTCCAGCAATTGTAGCAGCAAGATGGATTGCTGCATTGCACGCGGACGTGGCTGAAAGCAAGACAGTTGAAGCAGCGTCCTTCCATGCCAGGCGGCACCGGGCGGGGGGAGCGCAGCGGCGTATGAGAGCGGCTGCTCCGGCGGCTCCCGACGGTGTAGAATCCATCCTTGTCAGGCGCACCTCGTGCGCGCGGCGGATGCGTCCTCGGGGGCCCACGCCTGTCCAGATCTGAAGGGGACAGGGGGCGGCGCTCCGAGGGCGACCGACGGCCGGCCGCGTCCGTGTAATGGTTGGGGCGCCACGGGGGGGTCCGACTCCTCCCCCGGCCTCACCAACGGGGTGCGCGGGGTAAGCTTGACGGGCGGCCTCCATGAATCCGCCGTTCCGGCGCCGTCTGAAGCGGTGGCGGCGAGTCCTGTGGCGTCGCCGGGCCGGCTCCGCGGCCACCTCCTTCCCCCGACCCTCCATCGGCGGAGGAGGTGGGGGAGGGGGGAGTGGCAAGTCTTCTTCGTCCTCCTCGGAGTAGCCCTCCGAGTCACTGATGGCAACGCGGCCCTCAGGACCACGGGCGAGGGCCTCCAGCAGCTCCCCCGGAGACTCGTCGTCGAGGGCGGCCTCGACCTCGTCCGCCCAGGAGCGGCGACAGGAAGAGGAACCTTCCGCCATGGCCGACTGGATCTGGATCTGAATGGAGACGGGGAGCAGAAGAGCAGGGGGGCGGAGCAAAGAGAGACCTGCGGGGTGGGGGAGAAGGGAGAGGGGTTACCCGGCTAGGCCTACCGCTCGGCCGGGGCCGAGGGGGAGGCGGCGGAGGTGGTCACCGGCGTCGCGGAGGGGCGGCGGCGTGGAATCGCCTCCGCGTCGCCATTTTTGTCGTCATCTGACCGCCGGCTTCACCAAGTCCTTCTAATTTGTAAATTTCAAAATGGCTCAAAATGCCATAATTTCATTTATGCATATTACATTTCATAGTATCTGTACAGCCCAACTCTTACTGTCTTACAAAGCAAGTTCAAAACAAAAACTGATACATGGCCATGCACTACTAGAGTACTAGCAGCAGCTGATACATGATCATGCACTTCACCGATGCCTACAGTGGTAGCTGACTCGCGCTTTTGTTCAGAATTTGTTGATGGTTCAGCAGTTCAGGCACTGATGCTTCTTGTAATTGCCGTGCAATCGCGCTTCACAAGCTCCTACCTGTACAACTCGATCTTCAGACTTTACCGACTCTGCATTATGCTTGAACTGAACTGAGGAAGACAGGAGTCTCGTAGATCAGATTGCACTTGTCAACAGTCTCATTCATTTACATGCACCCTGCAGCACAACGAACAACAATCACATTATATGCATAAATGGTCAGTACTCGCACGAAGTGGCAAATTACTGTCTAAGTTTCTTACAGTGATACCAACTGGCCACTGAATATTTGTTGCAGTTGCAGGCATTGCCGTTTCAATGTGCAGCTGAGAGATCCCGAGCCGTTTCCTGTAAGCCTGCTGCACGGCACAGCCAAGGAGTTCTGGATGGAGCGCGTCAAGAAGGAAACTCTCTCCCCTAGTTCCCTCTTTGATCAGATCATCTCTAAGTACAAAGTCCTGCCATCCTTCCTATGGTTATTAAAAGCTCCGTCAGAGTTCAGTTTCAGAACGCCTTCAGAAGGTTTTTGCCATTTAGGCTTCTGACGAGATTCCGACAATAGCGTGCACTGTGCTGTATTCAGGTAATTGGCGGGATGCATAGACTTGACACCTCTGAAGGTGACCTGCTCCTGCCTTCGTCCCTTCTGTTGGTTCTCTCATCCCATTCCTACCACACCCACAACAGCATGATAACACAGTGAGCTGCTCCTTCCCCCGTAAGCTCAAAATAGACTCCACAACCTGCCGTGCTGAAACATTTGTCATAAGTTTGCATCTCACCCCTTCCAGGTTTACTTCATGCCATGCAATTTTCACCCATCCTTGCACTTATGCCCGCCATCGTCATCTAATCCGTGGAAGACAGTTGCACGCCATCTCCTCGCGCCACTTGCTCACGGCTCCTGGATGAAGATGCCTTGCGCCTCTCTGGATGAAGCCGGGCGTTTGGACTTCGAAGAAGAGAAGGCCGGCGGCGCTCCTTCCTCTCAGAGGTAGTAAGGTGATACATGAAATTAACATGACAGCAAGGTGGCACGGTCCACCATACTGTCTGTATATACGTTCCACAAATTATAGACTTGGATTGGAGGAGTAAAAGTGAACTAGACGATTGTTTTTTTTATTTATGTTTTTGATTGAAGGCAAACTACGATGGAGACGTCCCAAAAAATTATTCACTCGATCTTTCAAAAAAATTATTCACTCTGTTTGGATTGGAGGAGTAAAAGTGAACTAGACGATAGTTTTTTTTATTTATGTTTTGGATTGAATGCAAACTACGATGGAGACGTCTCAAAAATTATTCACTCTGTTTTTTTAGCAGAAAAAGATTTTCACTCTGTTGGTTGGGCTTGAATGACCTCCTCCTCCTCCTACGTGGCCAAATCCGGGGGCGAGCATGGTGTCCAGGGTCCACCTCGCCGACGGCATCGACAACCACCGCGCCGTCATTGCCTCGGCCTCAAGTTCCTCTCCTCCCCTGCCTAAGCGGGCCTCAGGCCTGCCTCACGGGCCGACACGGCACGAAAAATGGCCCACGGGTCATTGCCATGGGCCGAAGGTCAGGCACGAAGTCCGCAGCGGCACGGCCCGTGAGGCATGACCACCATCGGGCCGGCATCCCGTTGGCCAACTATACTACCGACTGCCACGCCGCGCAACGCAACCACCGGATGGAGTGGTATGGTGTCGATGGAAAGTCAACAACACGTTGACCATATATTCATGATGGCTCGTGAGAGGCAAACATCTGTCGCCTCTATATTGTCGACAACTTCGATGCGTCTTGAACTGATTTGAGTCTGGAAGGTCAACAACATGTTGAGCATATATATACATGCTCAATCACAATTTTTTTTTCTACTAGGTTTTTGCCACTACCCTATGAACGTCTTTTTTTTTAAAAAAAAAAGGCCCTTTCTCTTTAAACAAACGGCGACGACAGCAATGCCTAATATTGACAGCTATGCTAAGAACGGCTCGCACAAATGCAGATTAGTAAATAAATCTGTAAAGGATGCAGTTTCAAGTAAACTGTTTGCTACAAAGTAACATGCACTCAGATATTTCTAAACTGAATGAAACACCAACACTGACCGTTACCTGAAGTATATATAGTATATATATGGATGGACTAACAACAAGTTTCTAGAACTGGGTAACCTGACCGCTGAGGAAGACAACAGGTAGCAGCTGCTGCTTCTATCACTGATGAAGACTTACTGTTTGCTGATTTGGAAAACACAACACAAGGAACTGCAGTCCCTGGACAACCTGATTACATATACTGAGTACATACATAGTCTAGCTGCTATGCGCTGCTGGCCTGCTGCTACCTCGGTCAGCTCTGAGCTTGAGATGTTGCATTGCTTCTGACTGAAAATAAAAGGATGTTGCTGCTTTTAGTCCTGCAAAGAGAAAATGCGGTCAAGCCAAACCACTTGTCTTCTGAAAAAGAACAGAGTTGATCCGTGCTGTACTGACAAATTGGAAAACAAAACAGAGAGCTTAGATAGTTTCCAGGAAATCTGAAACATTCAAATAGCAAGAAGCTAGCAGAAGGAACAGCTCAAAGTGTCTAAAGATAAACCTTTCACATTGATTTAAGCATCTATGGACACAATCGCACAACAAAGAGTATAACACGTCTCGGCTGAACTAAAAACAAAGAGGCCTCCCCTCCAGGTACGTGCCCGTGCTCCACGCTTGGTCGCCGACCTAGATGGTTGCGACGCTAACTAGCTCGAGGATGCTCGAATTCGGCGCTCCGACGATCACCGGAGCCCGCAGGCGGGCGGCGTCCAGCGGCTCTGTTCAGATATGTGTTCGAGTTGGCGTCTCTCTTCTCCAAGGCCTCCACTGCCCGTCACATGGGCCTGCGACGAAACGGAAGCAAAACGTTACATGGGCCGGATTCACACCCAAATGGGCCCAAATGACTCGCGAGTTGGGCTTCCTGCTTCTCCTTCCCACTATCAGCGTTACCCTTCCTTCGCCTCCGTCAGAGTCAGCGACATCACCAGGTTCAGTTCAGCATCAGGCATCGGCAATGGGTTCAGTAGTGTCACTTGGCGTACTGACGTCTCCTGCTGATGCTCGCCCCCGCCAGGCCTCCATGCTCGTACGTGTTCGCCCCGACGTGTATCGCCGCCGCGTGCTGCGTGAGCATGCCGATGGTGGCATGTGGGCTATGGCGCAACGTGATAAGCGCCGGCTTCCGCGGCGAGTGGCGAGCTCCTCTGTTCCCTATCAGCTCTCTGATTTATACTGCTATCCTATTACATCCAGTTTGCGCCACCTACCAAAGTCGATTGGGCTTGCGCTTTCTGATGGGCTTTGACGTGCTGACGGCTTCATCCTTCTTCTCTGCTTTTGTTGTCGGACTGGTAGTAGTGCTTCCTCCATCTTTGGAACCGGCTTGTCCCCAGGCCGGACCTCTTGGAAATTGCTGACATAGTTTCTCATAAGGTTCCCAAGTAGCAAATGAAGCTGGCATCAATGACCATTTAAACAGAACTTGTTCAATTGGACGATCGCCCAAAGACCAACATCTCTGCAGAATTTCTTCAGGAACTTGAAACTCCACTTTAGAAGATGGTAATTCAGAAGCGACTGGTTCTTGGCCATGACATGAAAAACTGGATGGACGTGTGAGAGTGAGCAGGTAAAGCCAAATTGTAAGCTAAACATCCAACTTTAGCTTCTATCTTGTATGGGCCAAAGAATCTGAATGCAAGACTTCGAATGGAACGGCAAGCAACAGAAGACTGGGTGTAAGGTTGCAATTTGAGGAAAACCCAATCACCCACACTGAATGATCTTTCAGATCTGTGCTTGCCAGATTTCTTCTTCATACGAGTTTGAGCATGCAGAAGATGTTGTCTAACCAAATCTTGCATGAGAATTCTTTGTGACAACCACACATTCAGATCAGGAATGGAGGCTCCTACATCATCAGAAGATATAAGCCCAGATATCTAGCACTGTATCCATACAATACTTCAAAGGGTGATCGACCCAAAGCAGAATGAAAGCTTGAGCTATACCAAGATTCAGCCAAGGATAGCCACTGCTTCCATTTGCTTGGACAAGCATGACCAAATTTTGTTAAGTACTTGTGTACTTTCCATGTATCAGGCCCAAACTGCATGCTCAGCAGATTGAATATGTCAGTCAATGGAGCTCCAATAGTTCTGTTGCACTATGCTGCTATGTACAAGAAAATAACAAATCCTATTCCTATGGTTTGGAACTGGAACATCAGGTTACTCGTGATCAGTGCTTACAGTAAAAAGGAAACGCCAGGATATTGCCTTACCATTTTGTGGAGCATCAGTTGTTGTAAGACCAGCCTTCAGTCAGAAGCCCCTTTTTTCAATGAAGACGTATACTGTACACGTCACGCAAAGTAACTTTTACCTTTCAGTGAAGAAGAATTGACGACAGGATAGATGTTTCAGCGTATCAAAGTCATTAGCTACATTTGAGAGAGCTCTGCATAGGCCAATCAATCCAAACTGGTATCGTCACAAAGGTAGGCAAGCACCCTATTTAGGGAAAAGCCAGAGAAGTACATGTGAAGAATTAGCAGAAGAATGTATTCATATAAACAAAATAAAAAGTAGTTTTGTTTCGGTGGTCCTCTCAAAAAAAGATTGCACAAATCTTAAAGCAAATTTTGGGCCTGGCCTTTATACACAATCCAAGTCCAGCCTCAGCGTACCTAATCATTTTGATTTGATGATTCAAAACCCAGATGGCCCATGGCGTTTTTCCCCCAGTGAAAGTGAACAGGGCCTCATTGCCCATGCCGTAACTCCCCTGCACTGCAGCATCTCCAGTTGCTTTGCTTTCCGTGAGGAGGCCAGGCCAGCACCGTCCATAAAAGGCTACCTCGTCATATGTTTTTCTTCAAATTTTGGTTTCGGAGTTCAGCTGCTCAGAAGTTGCAATGAGTTACTGAATCTTGATAAATTTGTAGGCTGCAATGCTGCATGAACCGACAAGGTGAGTTGATGGATCGAGGCATCCAAGCAATGATGCGTAACAGTGAATGGGTTATTGTGTTTTTCGTGACTTGGTGAGGAATTTGCAATCCTGCATGAATATTACAGGGTGCTCAATTGCATGTCAAATTAAGTATTTACTTTTTCAGTTCAGTCGGAGGCCCTGATAATTCCCCTAAGTGCTGGATTTTTTTTTCTTTGTTTTTCAAAAAAAAAAAAAGATACATGCATGATATTCTCCTTTTGTTGTTAATAACACTAATAGTATGATTAGCAACTTTGTCGCATGGGTTGTAAACTTTTTCGGTTTCAGAGTTCCTCACTACTCTGCCTATGGCCAGGTGGAAGATGATGCTCATCTCTTCTTCCACTGTCGATTGCCACGGGCGGTTTGGTTTTCGTCTACTCCATCCTTTAGATCTGATGAACTCCCACATGAGCAAGATGGTGTTCAACTTCTACTCGAGACTGTTATCCCTCCCAACTTGCCTGATAAAATATTTATTAATAACTATGTGGTACCTCTGGAAGACTACTGGAAGGCAAGAAATCACCATCGCTTCCAAAGAAATAATTGGAACCCTCTGCAAGTACACCACGCTGTGGCAGCCATGCTAACTCCTACAGCTCGGGCAAACAAAGATGATGACGTTCAGCAAGACACAGGACACCATCAAGTAATTGATGCTAGTTCCACATCTCACAATCCCCTTCAGCAATCACAAGGTATAAACGTATAATTAGGGTATGCATAGAAAAAGAAAAATAGGCAATTTTTGCCACAGGACACTGGGAAAACGTATAATTGGCTGGCACACACCGCCAACGGGAGGATTTGCCCAAAGACACTGTAAATTTGTGATTGTTTGCCCAGACACACCACGTCGATTATTTTATTCATTTCACAGTTTTGAAGAGAGAAGGTAGGGGAAATGTCCTAATTGCCCTCGTCTTCAACCTAAGGCTATGCACTGAATTTTGCCACAACACACCGCCGCCGAGATCGAGCTGAGGACGACACCGGCATAGCTGGAGCAAGGCGCCGCGACCCCGGCGTAGAGGCTGCGTTGCTAGGGGCGCAGCGCGGCCACCCAGGCCGGCCTGGTCGGGGCGCGCGCGTGGTCCGCCGCGGCGTCGCGAGCTCCGCACGCGCGCGGTCCGCCTAAGGATGGCAGCGGGTCGGGTTCGGGGCGGGTACCCGCGGGTTTCGGGTCTGGCGGGTTCGGGTTTGGGGCTAGTTTTTCACCCACGGTTTTCGGGTTCGGGTTCGGGTTTGGTTTTTCACCCGTGGATATCCGAAATATGTATATATATGTGAATGTGTGTGTATATATGTGAATATGTGTGTGTATATATATGAATACGTGAATATGTGTATATATTCTTGCGGGTTTCGGGTATTTATTCGGGTTTCGGGTATCTGTTCGGGTTTTGGGTACCCGCGGGTTTGGGTTTGGTTATGAAATTCCACCCGATTCGGTTTCGGGTTCGGGTTCGGGTTTTGGGTTTGGGTGCACGGAGACTCTACCCGATCCGAACCCGACCCGTTGCCATCCTTAGGTCCGCCGCCTCGACGTGAGCTCCGCTAGTGCGCGCCTCACCGCCGTACCCGCTCCGCCGCCACGAGTTATGTCCCCGCGCCGCGCCGCCCCGCCGCACACTCTGTCGCTGCCCCGCCCACTCTGACGCAAGCTCCAACCGGGCGCGCCGCCAGCGCGCTCCATCGCCCAGACGCCACGAGCTCCGCACGCGAGAGCAGCGCCAGCAGGGCCGCGGCAGGACGAGCGCGAGCGGGGGGAGCAGCGGTGGAGCGGGCGAGCAGCTGGTCGCGCCGCCAGGGAGGTCCGCCCCTTGGCTAGTCGCGCTGCCAGGGAGCTCGCCAATGGGCTCGCCGCGCCGCCGGGCAGCGACGGTGGCAGTTGAAGACGGTGGCAAAAATTAGGTTGGAGCTGGAGGGTGAAGATGAGGGTATAAACGACATTTCTCCTGTCTTCTCTCTCTTGAAACATGAGAAATTAATAAAATAATAGGCGCGGTGTGTTATAGCAAATGGTACTGGGCAAACTTGAAAAAATGAGGCAGCGGGGGATTGAACCTGTGATCTCTTGCTCAAAATGAAATGCTCTCGCCACTTAGCTAATTAGATACATTTGAAATAAAGTGTCCCAAATTATTTATGATCTAATAACATAGTATTAAGCATATGGTATGGCCCACAAGGTATGCGGTGGACCATCTAGCATACCCTGTGGGTCCGCCCCTGATCTTCGGGAGTTGGCCCATGTTCAGTAGCTTGGCAAGCCTTGATGCTCAGTACTAGAATGTTGAGTTACTCATTTAATATCTTTTGGTGAGCGTGTGTGGCCAGTACAGCATCTTGTACATAACTATTTCTTCCTTCTAATACAATGATATGTACACTCGTGCGTATTTGAGAAAAAAATGTCTTAGATTTGCAACAGTGAAGGGGCATGTACGCCACTTTCACCACGCAGGTGGGTCAAGATCAAAGCTTTCCAGGACCTCAAGGTCAATCAGAGCTTTCCAGGACCTCAAGGTCAAGACGCATATTATGGCTTCTACGAATGCATTTTTTTTTTTTTTGGCTCTGAATGCTTGTCAGTGTCAAGACATGCAGTTGCATCCTTTATATTTTGTGAGATGTTTATCCACGAACAAAGTTTGAGACTTAACTATCGTATGTATTTCCATGCTATGCTTTTTTCTTCAGAAAATATCGTGATACAGTTTGGACGGACCAAATTGCAAATTACTGTTGAATCTCTTTAATGTTATAAACAACTTGTACAACATGAGCAGAGACAATATCGTTTTCCATTCATGCTTAGAAGGATTCAGAGTTTTTCTGTCTTATAATTTATAATGTTCCTTGCACCAACTATGAAATTGATCAACTTCAGATCGAACTTTTTTTTTTTTTTTTTTGACAACAAACAACTCTCGCGAAAAAAAGCAGCAGCGTGCTGATAGTTACACCTGTGAGGCCAACAGATAGTAGGGCCTGATGCAAATTACATTGGGGCACAGAGTGCTCATGGGTGCAAGAGAAATTTAAATGAGTAGAAGACATTTGCTTTGCTTCTCTTGCTAGAGTGTTGGCAGTGGTCTTGCTAGAGTGTTGGCAGTGGTGTTGAGACGCCTGTGGATCTTGAAAATCTTGGAAGACCTGCTTTTTGACTGGTTGGAGAAAAGTTGTGTGAATCGCTTCATTCTCCAATCAGGAGGGTTCGAAAGGTCCTCCGTGTTCAGGAACTGGACCAGCTGCCCAAAATATGATAAGTAGTTGATGACTGTAAGGTTGAGTTGGGCGACGATCGCGGATGCAAGAGCTAGGCTAGCAGCCCCTCAACCATGATAACCGACGTGGTGGCCTCCAGTTTTGCTTGAACATAGATTGCCTGGACCGGGTGCACCTGAAAATTAAGAATGAAAACCCAAGGCCAGCCATACGGGGGAAAGAGTTAGGGAGATCCGGTTCAGTGGATGCATCCACATAGCATCGTGAGCCCTGTAGGAGAGCACGAACAACTGACAGTAAGAAAGAGTCAAGTGGCAGAAGATTGATTATTTTACTGCAAAAGGCACACAGGTCGAATGGTAGAAGTGCCAGAACGACCTGAAGCCTCGCTGTGCCGGCGCCGCGCCCGCCCCCACCTGCAGCTGCAAATGCGGCGGCCGCCGTCCGTCCCACGCTGAAGGTGGCACTGACGCAGTTGAGGGTGACGAACGCCTTGCAGGGTGCACACGGCACACTTTAGTGGGCTTATAAAAAGCATGAGCGTCGCTTTTTGTACTAGCTTTAGCATGACGCATTCCAAAACTTACAAAAAAGAGACACGCCCATGCTTCAAGAAAAAGCGACGCGTCAAAAGCTACGACACACCAAATTTACCGGCAAAAGAAAGGGATATACTACATAAAGAAACGAAAAAAAAAGGTACACGTAGCAGGCTGCATCTCATCTCATCCGGCGCACGCATTGCTTTTGCTCAGGTCAGGTTTACCTGGATGCGGATCAATGGACGGAAGCGACGTCCATGCGGTAATTTTTTTTCACTACTACTAGTATATATACCACCATTGGAGTTCTTTGTTACGATGTACTACGTCTGCTTGAATGATTTGCGCTATTTGGTCTTGCTCATTCAATACCGGAAGGATCGCAATGTTTTTTTTTCTTTCTTTCCTGAGAAATTTTGAAATAAGTTGGTCTCTGAACATTCCGTTTTGAGCACAATGACGATGTGTATTCAGAGATTCAGACTCAGACATGTGTTGATTTGTTTGTTTTCCTACATGTTCCACGGCAAATGATTCACCGCCACCGCCGCGCGTGCTTGGATCTTGAAAACTGGCGTACTGCGCCCACACGTGCCAGCGTTTGATGAACAAGGACTACTACGTGCTCGATCTCGTAGCGGCCGTGACGTACGTTGTACTACCATGCCCGTTTTGTCAGTAGTACGCCTGCCACTGCCTGAGGCGAGTCGCGATGCTCGGTAGTCGGTCCTCCCGGAGTCCCGACACGGGTGTCGTGTTCGTGTATCCACATGCATGCGCCACGGACGATTCGTCACGTGCGGGCGAGCGATGGGCCCTAGATCCGATCCCCACGCTGACTCAGCCCACCGACGCACTCATCTCTGCCACGTGCCACTGGTTCACTCGCCTCAAAAAAAAAAAAAAAACGTGCCACTGGTTCACCGTCTGATTTTAACCGATCAGCTGCTCCTCACAAATAGGAACAAATAGGAATAGACTGATTTTCGAGCCGCCGCCGCTTAGGGATTCGCAGAGCCAAGAGGCACCGCCGCCGCCGCTACCGTTTGCAGCCCCCGTTCCCTCGCCTCCGGCCTCGCTGCAGGTGGTGACGCGGAGCGGGGGCCCGCCTCGTTTATAGTTTTCTTTCTTCGTAGTTTCATAGTCGAGTCCACCTAGGTCTAGAGTTTGCTCGCCGTCGATGTTCGGCGGCGGAGTTAGATTTTGTCGGAGGAGCGTGGCTCCTTTGCGGCGGAATAATTTCTTCCAACCTCTTCTGTTCTCCGATGGCATCTACTCCGACGTCAACGGAGAGGCTGGGGAGACCTCTCTTGGAGTCGAGGGTCGGGGCATCGTTGTCTTCTTCAGGTGATGATGTTGTTGACCCTGTTAATCTCGAGGAAGATGTTTGTTGGTGAATACCTGAGCTCTGCTCGGGTTGCCGATGATGGAATCGAATGATTCGTCGTGGGTACAGGAGTTGGCCAATGCGCCTAGGAGGCAACGTCGGCTGATTCGCCCATAAGTAAGTTCTCCTCTGCGGCCTCCACTTTGTGGAGTTTGACTCTGGTGCCCGACGACGAATGGGATGCGGCTTTGACGGCGGTGACAGATGGATCTCTGAGGGCTTCGAGGAACATGAACATGAGTTTTAAACTTCTTTGTAATTTTTCTTTTCTTTTAGGTTTGTAAAAGGATTGGTGTAATGCGCTAAGATTAATCATGTTCCTTCTAAAAAAACTGCTCCTCACAAATAGTCCAAGCAAATCTGTTATATTTTTCGTTATCTGGGCGTGTTTTTTTTTTACAACAACATATATTATATATTAGAGCAACCATATTACATAGTGGTCCTTCGAGAAGGACAAAGTTACAATAAAGTCTTGTGACCGAAAAATGAGACAACAGTGTCGACTAAGGCGCTGAAGAAGACGACTCTGCTGGCGAGGGGTATTCGCAGGGGCGTCAAAGACACGTGCACCCGAATGAACTGACCGCGCATAGCGACGGTAAAAAGTGGGTCGGTAGAGCTGTTGAAGAAAAAACATGCGGACAACCGAAATATGTTGTTGATGTCGTTGCCGGAGGTAGAAGTAGCTCGAATCGAAGACCCAGGTGGAGGCAAAGTCGTGGAACCAGCACCAATGAAGTATCTGTCTGGTTGAAGTCGGGGACATCAAGACCTTTGGCTGCACTGCACAGGTCATGGAACCACGACGCTTGGGGTGGATTAATATTGGCCGGTGTTGGGTCTCCTAGAGTCCTAGTACAGCTATTTAGTTGGTGTCCTATCAAGGTCAGTTGAGCCCAACAACATCGATAGGACACACCGTGTTCGCGCCTTGTTCGTTTGACCGTTTCTGGCTGGCTGATTATCGTTGTTGCTGATTTAGTGTGAGAAAAAACACTGTTGAATCGCTGACTGAAAGCGCTGATAAGAGTAAACGAACAGGGCGCAAGTCCTATGTTTTTATAAGACATAAGTTCTAGATGTTGATTGTTGGCGTGGAAGATCATCCACGCCAAGAGAAGGAAAAGCAAAGGAGTGTGCCCGGCGGCTCTTCACAAAAGAGTCTTTAGCTTTACCATGGGATGACGCGTTCCAACAAAGCTCAATAAAAGAGACACGCACGACTCCATGCTTCACGAAAAAGAAACGCATTCCAAAGGTGCGATCGAGCAAATATATATATCAGCAAAAGGAAGGAAGGCATAAAAAAAAATACTACACGTCCTCAGCTTTAGCAGGCTAATCTCATCTGTGCACCGGCGCATGTCATCGCCAATGCCCAGGTCAATGACAATGTTTATTCAGAGATTCTTCAGAGAATTTGATCTCTGAACATTCCGTTGTCAGTACAATGGCAATATGTTTTCAGAGATTCAGACTCTCACTTGAATGTGTATTCAGAGAAGTGGCAACAATTTTAGGTAGCTTGCACAATGACAACATCTCGTCACGCGGATTGAGATGGCGGTGCGGATATTCAACGGAGACGGCGGAGGCAGAGGCGGCGGTGCACGTCCGGTCCCAGCGCAAACACTTCTCACGGTGTTCCTCCGTCGCCACGTCGCTGCTACACCTTGCCACGCCTCTACTTCGTGTCCGTGCGATGGACACAGACACCTGGAGCTGATCATGAATTGCCTGATGACTCAAAGGCAGCACCGCATGCCACGCCCTGCTCGTGTCGATACGCGCGGAGCAGAGGCGTCGTCGTCCGCTTCCCGTCGTGTGTCACAGAGGAGCTCAGCATCCCATCAATCTCCTTCCAAACGGTAAAAGATAAATCTGACTATGACACGTAGGCACCACACGTTGGAAGAAGAGATATGATTACTAAAATTATATGTTTGAATAGTCAACTGCATCCCAACAATTATATGTTTGAGTAGTCAACTGCAGGTCTGTTCTCATATGTACTTAAATTACTTTTTTCAGAGATCTCTTATATAACTGGTTACATGAAAGAAGAGATATGATATAGGATAAAGTTACACTTATAGGTCAATATGATTATCATGATGATGATGATGATGATGATGATGATGATAATAATAATAATAATAATAATAATAATAATAATAATAATAATAATAATAATAATAATAATAATAATAATAATAATAATAATAATAATAATAATAATAAAAGATTTAAATCATAAATATAATGCTAACCAATATTATTATTTGATATTTTTATTATTTAGTCTATAGATACTAAAACACTATCTTAGTCAATTCATTTCTAGAATCACCTAAAGTCAAATTATCTTAAAGATTGACTAACTTTATAGTTCATACATAAGGGTAGCATCATATTAAATATATTACGAAAACATATCTCGTGATATAATTATCTATCATAGACATTTGTGTTTCTTTATAAATTTAGTTAACTTTAAAATAGTTTTACTTAATACAACTCCTAAAAGATGTTTTATGGCGGAAAGAGTATGTATACTATGTCGTAGGCCGCATCATGAAACGAGCCACAGTATCGAGCATTCGAACAAGGAAAGGGAAAAATGGGAAAACAATTTTCAATCCATGAACAGAGCACTTTGTATGTACGTCCCAGAATAATAAAAAAGATATAATTGTAACATAGTACAAGTATTTTGGGTGCCCACATTTTTATGAAATATAATATATACTAGTTATTGACATATATATGTGTGTTGCCACGAACATAGAATGTTTATATAAAATGATATTGTAGAATATCTAATATAAAATACGATAGACACAATATTCACACTTTAGTTTCATCAAGATTCACACCATGTTCAATGCATCTGTACACACCCTATGTACAGGTTTAGATATGTTTTACTGCTTTTTAGAGCATGTTTATTAACATTTGGCTTTTTATTTAGACTCATATTATGTTCAATTTTCGTTTCATATAAGTTTTGTATGTTTCTTTTATCTTGATAAAATTGATCTCCTCCTATGGTTGATTAGCAAAATTAGTACCTTTTGGTAATAAATTTTGTGTGTCACAATTTGGAGAAAATACAATTCCATATGGCGTGCATATGAACTTGACGATTAGTTGTTCTGATATTACAGAGTTACTAAGACACAAGGACGAAGACGTAGCGACGTCTTACTCCTCGAAAGCTGAAACACAGATCCAGCCGGCCCTTCCGCCCGCCTCACCCCCCCACCCCCCAAACACACACACCCATTTTTTTTTTTTGCTGTTTATATATATTATTTTTATTAAGTACTGCCACTGTTTTATTTACCATGATTTGAGAGAACCTAGGGATGGATGTCTTGTTAACGAGGCATGTTTTTAACATGAAGACCACGCAAACGTCCTTCGAAATGTGTGTGTCAACTCAACAAAAACAAATACTGTACGTAGTGATCGTTTGTTTTGACACACACGCGGGCGGTGAAGAAACCACGGGTTCCGGTTCCGGGCGAGGTCCCGAGAGCGACCGCTTGCCACCCACGCGCACTGCCTACGTAAGCAGGGCCCATCGGTCATTGGCTATGGCAACGTGAAGCATTGCGTGCGTATAAGTAGGACAAGAACCTTATGCGTTTTTTTTAAAAGGTAAAACTAATGATCTTTCAATTTCTTCATGAAAATATTTAATAATAAATCTATCTGACGTAGTAATTATAATTACTAATATTTTTTAGTATAATAAAATGGACTCAATTTTAGATAGTATTTTTAAAACGAAATTAAAAAGAGAGTACTCCATCATCTTGTCAAAAAAAAAAAATGGACCCCATCAATGCATGGAAGCATGCAGAGGAGGACATTAAAGTACTACATAGCTGTGGTGGCGGAAATAAATCACTGATTGGAGATTTTTTATTTTTAACACTTTTTTCAAAAAAAGTGCAAAAATAAAAGTGCTAAAATTAAATAAAAAAATCTAATTGGACGGTTGGGCTACGCTCTCCGGGTCGCGGCCGCGGCGCGCGCAAACTTGGAAAGTGGAGCGGGGACGCGCGTCCGTTTCCGCGTTTCCCACGCAACAGGCCGAAAGAGCCAGGCGCATGCACATTTCGACGTCTACATCCGCGCGAGTCCGTGACTCGCGTTTGTCCTGGTCCTGGTGGTCGTGGCCGATAGATAGATAGGATCACACGACGGGGCGCCGGCAGGTCGCCGGGCGGCCGGAACCCTGCGGGCAACTCCGATCCGCCGTCGCGCCGGCCACGTACGCCCATTATCCAGCATTCGAACAAGGAAAGTGAAAAAATAGGAAAACAATTTTGAATTCATGAACAGAGCACGTCCCAGGATAATTAAAAAGAAGATAAAATTCTAACACTAGTACGAGTACAAACTACAAAGTATTTTGGCCTATGTGTTGCTACGAACATACAATGTTTATATAAAAAATGATAACGTATAATCTCTGATAAACAAAATATGTTAGATACAATATTTACACTTTTGTTTTATCAAGACACGCATACCATGTTCTATGCATCTGTACATATCATGAGGAATCAGTCGCTGATAGCAAGGTCAGCATATTTAAATAAAAATAAACTCAGTTCTTCATCCTAGCAAATCTCTTCTTCAACATCCCAGTTTCTACCTCCAATGAGATTTGCCCTCACTTGATCCATGTCCATCATCGCCTGCATCCGTCTCTATATAGCAGCCTCCGGTCCTGCTGCTTAGCACTTCAGCATGGCGGCTCCTCTTCTGGTGTTGATTCGTTGACTCCGCCTCCATCCTGGCTCGAGCTTCCCTTTCAAACTCTACCAACAACCGACACTACCGGAATGGCCCTTTTTGCCGCCATCGTCAAACCCCCATCGGCAAAAATCTGATCGGCAAAGCTTGCCGATGGCCACGTGTGCCATCGGCAAAGCCGCCACGTCACCCACGCGCCGCCGCCGACGGTGGCTTTGCCGATGGCTGACGTGGACGAGGCCATCGGCAAAAAAATTTCAAAAAAAATAAAAAAGGGTTTGGCCATCGGCAAAAGTTTTGGTAAGCAGCTGATGGCCATCGGCAAAACCCCATTTCCCAAGCATAATCCTGGGTTTACCGATGGCTGCACTTTGCCATCGGCAAAGTATGTGTTTGCCGATGGCCGGCTACTTTACCATCGGCAAAGCTGGCCGCCATCGGCAAAAAGCCGATTCCGGTAGGGACGCTTTGCGCCGTCACTCAGGAGGACGCCGTTTGTTGTACAAGCAGGGGGACGCTGTCTACTGGTTTGATATTCATTGGGTGGCACGCGAAGGAGCTCCTAAAAATCTTCACAAAACACTCTCCTAAAAATCTTCACAAAAGACGTGCAGGACGTCCACAGGCGGTGAAGAAAAGCGTCCACGGGTCTATCACGTGGTTCCGGGTCCGGGCGAGCGCTTGCAAATCGTAACTTCTGCACTCTCTACCTCCACCCACTGCCACTGCTTGTGGGCACCTACGTAACCAGGGCCCAACAGTCATCGGCTATGGCCATGTGAACACGCAAGGAAGAACCTTATACGTATTTTTTAAATAAAAAAGATATTGATATTTATGTAATTAATAGTATTTTTTTGTATAATAAATCAGAATCAATTTTAGATTACATATATTTTTTTATAAAATTAAAAAAGAGAGCAGGGAGGAGAGGGCAGGTAAGGAAAGGGTTGGGCCCATCAATGCATGGCGGCATGCAGGGAATTAAAGCTACCTAGCTGTGTACGTAGTACTCCGTAGTAGTTATTGGCAGGAGGTGGACGGTTGGCTTACGCTCCGCGGCCGAAATAAACGCGCGTCCGTTGCCGTTTCCCACGCGAGAAGAAAAGTGCCACCGCATGGCGCATGCAATGCACATCTCCACGTCTACGCGTTTGTCCCGGTCCTGGGTCCTGGCCGATAAGATTACGCCGGCCGGCCAGCCGCCGTTGCCCTGCCGGCAACTCCGGTCCGGCGGAGCCCGGAGCCCTGGTCTCTGGTGAGTTCTTGTTCTTGGCACCAGCGCTTCTCACATCCGTTGGCTTTTTTTTCTCTTTCCATCTGTTGTAGACTGTATGTATCTATACATCTATATACATGGCAGGCAGCCCGCCGTTTTGGCCGGCGATGAGGGGCAGCGTGCGGACCACCGGCGAGGGGAGACAGCCGTCGATCGATGATGCGACGGCTGACGGAGGACCGGGTTGGACGATGACAGGTGGGTCACGTTGTGCACATGGCAGGTGGGCCACGTCGTGAGAATGACAGGTAGGTCCCACGTGAAAGCGCCAAAATAGATAGTATTAAACTTGCTAGTACTCCCCCTCTCCATATAATACCCATCAATCCATCAGTCGGCCTTTTCCTTCCTGTCCTGCCAATATAGCTCACACAAACCCTAGCCGCCAGGAACTCGCCCCTCTTCCCCCCTGGGATGGGATACCAGCGCCATAGCCACGGCCTCACCCCCTGCGTTTCCCAAAGAACACTGTGCCGGTGCGCAGATCCGTTGCCGGACGCCGGAGATCTGTTGTCGCCGGCACCGCTTGTTGCCTGTGGACGAGTTTGCTATCTTTCCATCCATGGTTTGTTTTTAAACGTTTCTTCTTGTCGCAGTAATGGATGGATCGATGGATGGGTGTATGGATCTTGGTGCCCTCCGGGCGGATCTGCTCTGTTCCGGCGAGTCAGGTGATGATAAGGCAGAGCCTCGCCTCACTGTGCTGTGCTATGTTCCTGATTCAGATGGCCCGACCTAGACAAACTTGAGATCTGTCGCGCGTCGATGTGGTACTGTCTATTTGATTCTTGTTTTCTGAGTACCCTTCGTTATCCGAGTGTTCTTGGTTTCTTTAATTTTTTAACTAGTTTATTTAGTTTTTTGTTGATTCTTTTTGAATTTGTTAAATGCCCTGCGTATTGTTTTTATTCATTCTAAGACTCCCTGTTGCGTTCGCACGCGTTCCATACCGCATCTCTTAGAAACCAAAACCAAACGGTTTTATACGGCCTTATGTTCAAGGGATTAGCCGCATCCTCTGTCTGCTCTCTTTTTCCGTTTAGATTTAGAAATCTTGTTGAATTTTTTGCCCTGATGCTACCTTCCTACTCGATCCATGTTTTTTATCTAGTATTTTTCTCTTGTTTGATTCATAGATAGCAAGCCCCACCCATCAGTCTCAGCGCTGCCTGCATCCCACCGCGTCCAGCTCTGATGCCGCCGGCCGACTCCGGCGACCGTTACTGACTTACCCAGTCGTGCTCAAGGACGCTAGACCCAGTCGTGCTAAGGATGGCTAGCGTCGAAACCGCTGACTATTCATTTTCAGTCTGAATCAGGTGCTCTGCTTGTGAACTGGGTTTGCTGTCTTTCCATCAATTGTTTTTGGATTCCATTGTTTTTAAAGGATTCTTCTGGTCGCAGTAATGGATGGATCGATGGATGTGTGTATGGATCTGGTGCCCTGCGGGCGGATCTGCTCTGTTCCGGCGAGTCAGGTGACGATAAGACAGAGCCTCGCCTCACTGTGCTGTGCTCTGCTCTGCTCCTGATTCAGATGGCTCGGCCCGGACAAACTTAAGATCTGTCGCCCGTCGATTTGGTACTGTCTCTTTGATGCTTGTTTTCTGAGTACCCTTGTTGTTTCTTGTTATTTGTTCTCTGATGAGTATTCCTCGTTTCTTAGTTTATTTAGTTAGGTTTTGGTTGATTCGTTTTCGAATTTCATAGATGCCCCGTCTGTTTTTTTTTTTCATTCCATCAGTCCTTGCTGCGCAAGTCGTTCAGGTGCGACCTCCATGCCGCTCGGTGGAGGGAAGGGGGGTTAAGGGAGAAATCCTCTAGTAATTTGTTTAAGTGAGTTCTTAAGAAACGAAAACCAAAGGTTTTTTTTCAAAAGCCATGATGTTTGCGAGTAGACCCTTGCTCTGCTGGCTCTGTTTTGCCTTAAAGCCATGGTCACTTCTCTTTTCCGTTTAGAACAAAATTTGGTGAAATTTTGCCCTCAAGTCGTGTTCACTTTGCTCAAACAAACTGTGTCTGATCCATGGTCGGTTGGGTTTTCTCTTCTGTTATTGATTCATCATATATCTAAGCCACACCCCACTCAGTCTTAGCGCCACACGCTGCCCAGCCCTCCGCCGGGCGACTACAGCGTGGATACTGACTTGACCCCGGCTAGCGTCGAAAGGACGCTGACTGTTGATTTGCAACAAGTTCAAATGTCTGGCACGCGCTGTTGTGGTGCACTGAAAGTTGATACATTTTTTTTAAGATTCAAAAAAGATCTTTATATATATACGTGAAACCACACGACTAGATCCCTGGCACGGATTGTTTATATCTTTATATTTTAGAAGAAAACTCTCCTTTCACCGACAAGAAAAGAGTAAAGGAATCCTATTATGCCAAACATTTATTTTTTTATTTATGTATTGTTTTATTTATTTATTTATTTATGATTGGTATTTATGTCAAATAATAGGTTGGTATTTATGTAAAAAAACCCAACCTAATGGGTTTCTCTGTTTAAAGTTATTATGTCTATAATACAAATCCCTATTAGGTTGGTATTTTTAGAAGTAGAAAGTTATTATGTCAAATACGACTAGAGCGGGTTAAAGTTTGTTTTTAGTTTTATATAAGGCACAACAAATATGTTTGCTAAGCATTGCTTGCCATAATGGTTTTCCTCCTAAGGACATGCCATACAAGTAATTTCTCCTAATGACATGTTTGCTAAGGTGAGTCAGTTTAGATTTTGTGGTCTAAAGTTTAGTTGGCTTAAATTGAGCACTTAAACTTTAGACTATTTTAACTCATTTGTACAACAATCTAAAGTTTTAGTAGTCTCCAAACATATGTCTAAAGTTAACTCTAAACTTTAGCCTGCCCGACTTAGCTTTAAACAGAGAAACATATGTCTCCAAACATATGTCTAAAGTGGTCCAAACTGTGTCTTTTATTAGCTGTCAATAAAAGTTGGCTCAAACTAAGGTTGGTCAGCTAGTTGCTTAACTAGTTGGATGTATGGACAATAAATTATCCCACCTATTAGCCATCTGTTTGAGAGCCTTATTGGCTGTGAATACAAAATAGTTTAAATTAGCTCAAGATTGGACAGCTAGTTGCCTAACTACTTAGAAATAAGGTTAATGAATTACTCCTATTAGCCTGATTAAATGTTAGCAATTTTTAACTAGCCAAGAGTGCTTGCTATTTTAATCGACCCCTAGATATCACTCTTTTTTAGGCAGATAATAATGTTTGTACTTGCTCCGCTCCAGAATGTATCATGCTACGTCAACCCATTTTAAGTTTATTCAACTTTTTTAAAACAATACTTGTCATACTAAATAAGTATTACTTTTATAGTCATGAAATATCATTATTTTTTTCGAAAGTGATTGTCGAGCAACTACCCTGATTTTCTATGTGCAGTGTTCCATCGATAGAAGATGAAAGTGAGGTGAGAGGACGGAGAGGTCTCTACTTTTGAGACCATTGTCTTGCCTTCCCCTGCTCTCGCATCCTATGCCAATACCTGACTGCAAGTTTTTGCACGATTATTAAGGTACAAGAATCTCAACTCTCAGATTTGTTTGCCATTGGCTTTCTGTACAAACCCTAAAAAATAGGCTGTTACAAGTTGAATTTTCTAAAATTGACAACATAAATATATAACACAAAAGAATGAATGCAGACCACCTACCGGTGGAGCAAAAGAAATTGTCTATTTTTGGGTAAAATTCTAGACAGGTCTGAATTTTACTTTTTGGCGCAAAACTAAGGTATCAATTTCAATCCATGTGTTGGGGAGAATTAAATAAACCTACACCCTAATCCATACATTTTGGACAACTATCAGGAGACACATTCTGATTTAACATTTTCTGCAACTAAAATTATTTACATCTGAAACTTCCACAACTAACATTGAAAAACACATTTATGCAACTTCCACAACTAACATTGAAAAACACATTTATGCAACTAAAATTTACATAGATCCGAAACTTCTACAAGATCTGAAACAACCGTGCAACTTAAAACATTTCTGCAACTAAATTATGTAGATCTGAAACTTCCATAAGATCTGAAATTGTCATTGAGAAACAACCATGCAACCAAAATTATTGCCTTTCAGACATTGAGGAACAGTCCTGCAACCAAAATATGGGGTCTGAAAATGAAACGTCGATAGGACTAAAACTTAAAACTAATTGCCCTAAGGAACAAGCGTCAATATCACAGATCTGAAACATAACATACCAATTCACCCCTGTTATTTCAAAGTCATTTTATAGTGCTCGGTGGGCAGCAACAACAGGTGCCTGCGCATCAGGCTAGCAGCTGCCAAATTCAATATTTTTCAATATTTTGTATTTAGTAAGAAGTACATCATAAACAATACGAGACAATGCATATAGATTCTATCTGTATTCATGAGACAATGCTCATTTTGAGATGATTCACATGTTCAGGTTCAGGTCCAGGCATCTGAGTAACATGTTCTTGTCAAGACAAGAGTATGACAAACAACTAGCTCATTTACATCAGAGAGCTAAACAAATGGCTGATACAGTTCAACAATGGCAACATGCAAGCAAAGGAAGAGGAAATGCTGAACACTGAAATTCCAGCAAAATCCTATACAGTTCAACAATGGCAATATGCAAGCAAAGGAAGAGGAAATAATGAACACTGCAATTCCGGCAAAATCCTACATCCATCACAATGTGGCCACTTTCTGGACAGAATCTTTGTAAGTCAAAATACATGTGGCCTCTATTTTTGTTTTCTTTTTTTTTTTTTGAAGGCAAAAAACTGTGGGGAAGATCCCCACAGCACTTCATTTTCTATTTATATATATATATAAAATAAAAGTTACAGGAGAACTTACATGGTGATTAACTAAAAGCATCTAGCCAAACGCAAAAGGTTGATCTAAGATCATCCTTGAAACGAAGTGATTGAAGTAAACAATCAGTCTTAAAATTTCTAAACCAAGTGCTAACATGAACTCCCCCATTATTGAACACTCTATCATTTCTAATCTTCCGATTTCCCAAGATGCAATGACCACTATCTCCATGAAAAATGGCAGGTTTTGTTGCTGCCGTGCATGTGCCACTCTTGAATGTAGGCTCGACTATTGTTCCATTGTATACCAATTTTATCCCAACATCTTCTTGAAAAAGAGCATCGAAGAAGAGGTGATCCCACTCCTCATCGATGGCTTCTTGCACAGAACACAATATGCATCTTCTTCTTCATCATACAGGTTCCTTCGTTTCAGCATCACCTTGGTGTTTAATCTGTCTACTAGAACCAGCCAAGCAAAAAACTTTACTCTTGGTGTGCAATTAGACTTCCGAGCCATGTGAATATGGGGTGGGCTGGTATGTTTTGGAAAGCTAGCTTGTAAAATTTCCTTGATGAATATTTGGTGGAGCCCCATTGATATGTCCAGACATCGGTGTTCGATCATCAAAGGTTTGTGTTGAGAGAACAGCAGTAAGCATTTCCAGCTCTTCAAATGCTTCTTGTGATAGTGGGAGGAAAACAAGGCTATCAAGGTCTTCTCGCGACATAACCTCATTGACACTTATATTTGTATCTCGGCAAAAGAGAATAACCTGGGAAATCGATGAGCTAGCACTCCATCTAACCAAAGGTCCTCCTGAAGGTGACCATCGTGCCTTCCCCAATGGTGCACCGAGCTATACCTCTGAACAAAATATTGAGCCTCGTATATCCTTCCACCGTAAGGAACCAACCTCTCTACTAGCATGTGGTACTTTGTCCTCATAATATCTCGGACCAAACTAGCTTCACCTGGGGGATGTCCATTTTATTATAGAATTTGTGTAGGTGCTTCAGGAGCAATGCATCATTCTCGGGACATTAAGGTTAAGGACACTCAAACCTCCTTTCTCTTTGGGCTTTGTGACCATTGGCCAGGCTGCCCAATTGCCACCCTTTTTGTTCTATCGCAGCCTCTCCAAAGGCATTGCTTGCGTGCTCGTCTATATTATCAATTACCCCTTTTGGGAGTTTTAGGGTGCACATGGCATATGTCGCTGTTGCCGTCGGGGACAGATTTCACCATTTACCGCGAATGTGACAGAAGGGATGAGCAAGCTGTTAGTCTCCTCTCAATCTTGTCCATCAGTGGTGCATAGTCTTCCACTCTTGGCTTTGTTGTACCCATAGGCAGTCCTAAATACGTGAATGGGAAGGAGCCTATTTGACAACCAAACGTGTTGGCTAGGATTTGCATTCTTTCATGACTCACATTTATTGGTAACATTTGGGATTTGCCATAATTTACTTTGAGCCCTGTGGAATCAGTAAAGCTTTTGAGCAAGGCTTTTAGGAAAAATAGCTGATTAGCATCGGCTTGCATAATGAGCAGGGTATCATCTGCGTATTGAATAATGGGATAATCCCCATCTTGCTGTGGGATTGGAGAGCAGAGAAGACCTTGCGAGGCGGCTCTATTGACCACAACTTGGAGAAGCTCCATTGCCAAAACAAAAATTAATGGGGAGAGTGGATCCCTTGACGAACCCTCGCCCGCACTTAAATTTTCTTCCGGTACTCCATTCGTGGATTACTGCCGATGTTCCTGTAGAAAGGATGCTACTGATCCATGCTAGCCATCTGTCCGGGAATCCCAAGTGCATGAGCATCTGTAAGATTGCATTGTGTTCAATAGTGTCGAAAGCCTTCTCGAAATCAAGCTTCAGGATTATTGTCTCTCGCCTAGATTGCTTGCATTGGTGGATGTATTCAAAACACCAAGCCAGACAATCCTGGATTGTGCGACTTTTGATGAAGCCATACTGGTTTTTGTGCACGAGCTGCAGTATCTTGGATTGAAGGCGGTTGGCTAAGAGTTTGGTGATCACCTTGAGACCGCAGTTGAGGAGTGAGATCGGTCTACGAAGTCATTGACTCAGTAATGGTTTTGATTTTTTGGCACAAGAGTAATGAATGATTCGTTGATGCTTTCCGTGTTAACTTGACCATTGTAAAAGTCTTCACAGATTTTATAGAAATCTCTTTTGATAATGTGCCATTTTTCTTAAAATGCCCATTAAAGCCATCCGGGCCCGGGCTTTATCGATGGCATTTTTTTGACAATGTTGTCAATTTCAGACTCCAGGAATGGTGCAGCTAGCGACTCAGGTCATCATGCAATGGGATCAGGTCAGCAAGATCATATTCCATATTTGGGTTGGTAGAGACACCCATTCTACCCCTGAACGAGTTCCAGATCATATCTGCTTTGCTTGCATGGTCACTGACTGGAATTCCATCCTCATTAAGCAACTGAGGGATGGAGTTTCTTCTATAAGAAATAGATGCCATAGCATGAAAGAATTTGGTGCATTCGTCCCCTAGCTTTATTCTGTTCACCGTGTAACGCTTTTTCCAGTATAAGTGCTTGTAATGCTGGAGCTTGGCAATCTGATCTTTGATTATGTTTCTTAGGTTCCTCTCAGTGTTGAACAGGGCACGTTTCTCTTCCAAGTCGTCCAAGAAAAGGATGACAACATTGCAGTTACTTATGAGCAGGTTGAGATTGGAGAGGTTCCTGCTCCAGGCCCTGAGAGCATATCTGAGATTTTTGAATTTAGCCGCCAGGCTGCTAGCCGAACTACCCCGACTGACGTGCTGAGACCATGCATTCTCTACAACATTGATAAATTCATTATGCTCTGTCCAAAAATTTTCGAATCTGAATATGTTTGACTTTGGGATGCTCGTGTTGATCATGATCTTACATGGGACATGGTCGAAGTGACTTTAGCTAGAGGGATCACTGTTAGTGGGAAGTCATTTGTCCAATTTACCGATGTAAAGAACCAGTCTAACTGCTCTAATAGCGGATCTTGTTGCATATTGCTCCAAGTGAACGCACGCCCTTTGAGTGGCAACTCAACAAGACCCAGGTGACCGATGGCGTCATTGAATATAAATGTATCATGGATGTTGCCCCCTGGCCGATTCCTGTTCTCGAGCGAACGATAGAAGTTAAAGTCACCTATGAATAACCAGTTATCTTCTTCCTCAATTCGGTGTCCTTTGAACCATGTGATGAACTCAGCTCTGGAGGGCTCGACACAAGGACCATAGACAGTAGTCAACTTCCAGGTCTGTGAATTTTGGTTCGAGGTAAAGCTAGCAGTGATACCATATCGTTGCTTGTCAATGATCGAGCCTGAGAACCTCGCACTATTCCATACTAGCAAAATACCCCCTGAAGCACCAACTGATGGGACAAAATCATATTTATCAAACCGCCTAGGCGCAATGTTACGAATGAATGCACTGTCAAAATCAGATTTCTTTGTCTCTTGCAAACAGAAAACCGCACAAGCACTTTCTTCAACTTTGTTTTTGACTGCCTCCCATTTGTTGGAATCATTGAGGCCCCTTATGTTCCAACATAAAATTTGCCAGGATTGATTATTCATGTTGCGGGTTGTCAGAAGGCGCCTGCATGAGCACCTCATCAGTGAGATCTCCAGGATCTACACCACACTCTATTCCCCAGGAACGGAGCGTGCCAGTTTGGATTGGACCGACTTCACCAGTCTGAAACATACAATTTTGTTCTTTAGACCACATGCATTAATTAAGTGAGACTTGCATAGTCTGAAACAAACAAAGCATCACTAGATATCCATGACAAAACTCTATGATTTTTTTTTTTTGAACTTCTCATTTCATTGAATTAGTCAATGCAAACTATGGACTGTAACCCTATTTGTAACTTCATTTTAGGTTTGTTTATCTCCGCAGTCCAAGTAATTCAATTGTTTATAAAGATACCATGCTATGACAAGTAATTCAATTGTTTATGAAGATACCATGCTAAGACTAAAAATAGCCGAACCATGATAGTATAAGACAATGCAGTTCGACACTGCTCTAATATCTTAAACAATATAAGACAATGCAGTCCAACATTGCAGTAATTTTTTCTAAAAATAGTCTAGTTTATAGTAAACAATATAAGACAATGCATAGAGATTCTATCTGTATTTTTACAAGACACAGAGACAATCGAGTAATTCTAATTGTATACCCTTCTGAGATACAATCGAGTAATTCTAATTGTATACCCTTCTGAGATGATTCACATGCGGCTAATACAGTTCACAGGATATACTGAACATAGTGGCAACACTGCAAAGGAAAAGGAAACACTGAACAGTGGAATTCCAAGGTAGACACAGGGCAAAGTATGGTAGCCATAGAAAAATGCCTGACATCCATCACAATTTGGCCACTTTCTGGACAGCATTGGCTCAAGAGTCTACCAATATCCGTAAGTCAAAATACAAAAAAATGGCCTCTATTTTTTTTTCCCTAATTGATCTGTACTTTGAAGCATACAGTTTTATTCTTTACTAGACCAAAAAATGCAAGTGTAAAATTTGCAGATGTTTAATTCTATCTTATTCAAATTCATAATTCTACATTTTACAGATGCCCAATCAACTGGAAGCCCACGAGATCATGAAAAGAGTGCCAGGGTGTTTCATGATTCAGAAATCTGTAGATGCCGGCCTCATCAAGCACAAACGTATACAAACATTCACATCACGGGCCTCATCAAGCACAAACGTATACAAACATTCACATCACATACATCACAATAATTGCGCACAGTAAAGGATCTCATGCAGAACAGATTCAAAATTTGTGACCGACTTTATTAGATGCAGATGCAGATACGAAACAACATGTGATGTCGCACGAAGACAGATCTGAAACAATAATCCCAGACAGGTATAATAATCCCACACAGGTACCGAGAAACGATAGATTTAGGTCAACACATGGCTGTCACTTAGCCAGAAAACAGAACGATGATTAGCGAACGGAATCAATCTCACTTGAAGGCGCGCTTGTCGCTGGTGGCCGACTTGCGGGAGCCCTTCCCGCCCTTCTTGCCCTTCTCGCCCGCCTTCCCGCCCTTCCCCTTGCCACCCTTCTTTGCCGCGTTGCTGCGGGCCGCATCCGCCTTCTTGCGATCGGCCGCCTGCTTCGCCTTGTTGACCAAGGCCGCCTTCCTCTCGGCCTCGTGAGTGGCCTTGTGGACCTTGACGTAGTACTTGGCGAAATTCCCGGCTGGCATCGAGCAGTAGAGGCACTTGAAGTACTCCTCCTCCGCTCCTTCCCCGCCGGCCCGGCCCCCGCGCCCGCCGTCTCCGTTCCGCCCATCGCGCTTCTTCCTCCGCCGCCGGTAGATTGGGGGAGGGTGTGTTGGGGTGGGTGTGTTTGCCGTAGGAGTGGGGAAGGAAGCGGAAAACCCTAGCTTCCCTAGCTTTATAGTGAATACTAAATTGGGCCGACTTATCTTAATGGGCTGCCTACTGCTCACCATTTTGGCTGGGTCATGCGTTTCTTTTTTTTTTTACAACAGCACAAATATATATTGGCATTTAAGTAAATTATAAATAAAATACGTCTATACTCGTTGCGACGAATCGATGAGCACCAATGGTAAAAAAAAAAAAATGATGAGGGCCAAACACATCACACCGCATGTACCATGCTTCCTGTTGTATTCATTTCAAAAGAAAATGATCCCCAATATGCATGATTTCGCTCCACAATTTTCAATCCCTTAATGAAACATTCTACGTTTCGCAAAAAAAAAAAAAAAAAAGAAACATTCCACAGCGCTGATGCACCCGGTGCTTCAAATCCTTCCGACCTCGGGCACAAAATGCACATCAGAATGCTATCGTTGAAACGTTACGCCGTACATGATTCGGGAGAGGGTCAGCCCAAAGGTAATCCCGACCTTGGTCCCAACAACATCCCCATAAGCAAGCTCCTGCCCAGGCGAGTTACGTGATCTCGGAATATTACACATACTTACACAATTAAAAGAGTTTTTTATCACAAAATAATACACAATTAAAAGAGTTCCTGATTGAAAGCGCGAATGTCACTAAAAAGGCCTCCACCGATGGACATCGTTGTGATTGCATCCTTCAACAGGCTGGAATAGGTTTCGAGAGCAATCCGATAAATACCAAAAATTCTCGGCTGCCTGCAGAGCCTTTTTGGAAGCCAAGGTCTCACCATCAAAGCGTCATGGATGAGATCAGAAGGAGATATGCCAACATATGGCTGCCCACAATGCAACACAGCCATAATGAGGTTAAAGTGCACAATGGGTGAGAGATCAGAAATGCAAGAGAGTGATGATATAGGGTGCGGACTTCACCTGCACAAGCTTATTTAGTTTCTCATTGGAGTAGGTCATGTACATGTCAATCTTCTCTTTGGTCGGAGGGTTATTTCCCACAGTGCTTGTAACTATGTCGACAGCCTTCTGCACTATGGTTTTATGGACCTCCCTGCTCATCTGGCCATCTGTCCACGTTTTCAGCGCCTTCACAGAGTCCGCAGGTGCAAACCTTGAACATCTTCAGTTGCTGAGGCCTTGTTCTTCTTATTATCACCGTCTTCATGTGCCTCTGTATTGCTGTTTTTCTTCTCTCCTTTCTTGCTTTCTGGAGGCATGGTTTCCATTACTGCTACCAACAGTGATCGACTATTCCTGTTTGTTGCTGCACTCAGTGCCACTGATTGGGTTGGGCAGCTGGTGGTACAGCAGATGAAGTGACCATCAGGCTTGCATTCATATTTGGCTGCGATGATTGTAATCCAACTGTACCAGCGCCAAAAGCGTACTGTGCAAAGGATGCAAACTCGACTAACTTCGCTTTTCACAGCATTGTGAGAAACAGGAACTCCAGTCATATCAGCTGAGCTGGAAGTTGGCATAAGGGGTAACTACTGCAAGGATTGATTATGCACATTTGAAGACATTGTGTGGATCTGCATGTTGTGTATGCTTTGAGGACCACATTTGGAGACCTTGGCATATCAATTGTCTGCCTGAGTCTGCCCAGCATGCACAGCTGTTGGAAATTTGGTCGAACTTGACTGGCAACATTGAAATTATGCCCATTATGAGCGGAGAGATTTGGCAATGCCTGCGGCTCTAGACCATAGCAGCCATGTTGGCCATGCTTGCAAAGAGAGTGTCGCAGCATGGAGCTGTCGCATTCCCAGGAAAGACAGAGAGCTGTCAAATAATTGGAGATCAATCCTTGCTATGTAATCTCTTCTCATCCCCCTCTCGGTGTAACAATTGAACAATGTAACCGTGCAAGGCTTGCCGCTTTCCACCATCCAAGCTTTGCTTGGACACCTGTGGAATGAAGGAATGAAATGCAGGTGGGGATCCCGTTTGCTGTGAGGTCGAGTCATTTGCAGCTGCCTGTGGAATTACAAACTGCTCTTGCCTGTTTTGATGCACAGGAAAGTTGTTTTGTTGCATGTGGCTATTTGAAGGGAATGAAGATGAAACATTCTGCAATTGTAGAGTTGGTGGCCCAGGAATATGAGGAATTGCATCATGACTCTGAAATATTTGACCCTGGTTTTGCTCTGCTATAATATTAGCACTATGCACTCCCCCCTGATTGCATGCTCGAATCTCCAATGCTTAAAGGAGCATTCTGACTGTCCATTTCAGATACCTTCTCATTATGCATGCTAAATGAGCAGTAGTCTCTGGACAGGAGTCAATAACTGTGGCTATTGTGGAATAGCAACTTCATGTTTCTTTTCGCCTTGTGAACCAAAATCTTCCTGAAGAATAATTGCCAATTTGGTACTGCTCTTTCCAGCATTTTATGAATGAAGGTTTTCATAACCATTGCGAGTCATTTCTGGCAATACTCTGAGAAACAGGATTTCCCTGTCATCCCTGAATAAAATCTGAGAGTTTGCAAGCATTCACCCCAGTTTTAATAGTTTCCTCTTGCTGCACGCCCATCACTGTAATTCAAAGCCTCATCAGGTGCACTCACTCATACCTGACTCTGGGGAGCTTCCTCATGGATATATGGACAATTTTGACCACAGCGACAACTACCTTCAGCAAAACACTTACAAGGGGTTTTATTTACCATATGGTGCTCAGTCCTATTCCCAAGGATGAATCAGGGCCAACTCTATCATGAGCACTTTCCCTAGCCTCATCTCTCCTACCATGAGAAGTAGAATCACCATGCGTAAATAGGCAAAGACAACCGGCACCTTTGATGCATTTCCCTTTGGCAAAATTAAAGCATTGTTCAGGATACCGATAGTCCCTTCGAGGTTCACATCTTTCCCAAGGCCCATCATCATAATGATCCCAAGATGGCCTACTTCGCATATAGTAATTTGGTTCTCTTGTATCCATAAACTCCTTGCTCTGATACCCAAATCTTTCCCTTGGGCCGGCAGGATATTGATCTTCGAATGGCTGTGCCCACCATCTTCATGAAGGAACCTGCAATTTGAACCTCTTCTGCACTTAAGACACAAAATCCCTAGAGGGCCGAACAGGTTCACCAGATGTTCTGTCTCTCTCAGTCCTCCACTCAGATCCACGATCAGCAAAATTTGGACTTCTGCTCCTGCTTCTGCTCCTACTTCTTGTTCTGGAACGGCTCCTGTTCCTTTTCAAAGAAACACACATTGTAAAGAAAAGATATAGTATGCCAAGTCTTCTGATCCGATGACATTTCAAATAACAGATAGAATTCTAGAAGTTGTGACTGACTCTTAAGTTAATATACCATCTTTCAGATCAAGATTGATTAGAATAGGAGAGGTAGAGATTCTTTACAAGTAGAACATAAATTATCAAAAACCACATTTTTCAATTCCTTGCTCCTACTTTGTAGTGTCATAAATACATTATGTAGCTTGTGTGTTAATACAGTTGGAAAAACTTATGGACCTCAACTTTAATTTATTTTACAGAGTACTCGTAAATTCCATGTTGCATACTTCCACTGCCATATGAAAATTTGACACAAAAATTAGTATCTAAGTTGTTTACACATTATACGCCGGGACCATATAACCAAAGTGTAATATCTGTGCAGTCAATAAATCAGTTGTTCAACCATACCTTTGTGATCTGTTCCAAACACGTCTTGGAGATGGAAGTCGTCTGCGCAGCCTCCATTTATGTGGATCAGAAGGCGCCCTAGCAGAAGAATAACCATGACTAGGAGCTTGTACCCCAGCATCCATCATCTGCATATCTGTTCATGCCTTGGTTACCAGCTGCTTTGCTCCAGCTCATCAGAAATTCTAAGAGGCTGTGATCTTTCAGAAGATGCCTTAGGTTGTATTTCCTTCATATTTTTTTTTGAACCCAACAACCTGTTCCTTCTCATGTCCAGCACTTCCATGGTGCATGGATGTGTGTGGCAGAACCTCCTAAGTAATGTGGCCCACATGCACTAATCCTCGTCTTAACAGACCTCAGATTACTATGCATGTGTTCCACACGACTTATGAAGCCCTGTCGATGTTCTTAACGAACACCGATTGAACCACTTTTTACATTCATACCCGGGATCAACAATGGAGTAACTACAACACTACAACATTAAAGCTCTCATCAAGACCCACAATATTGCTTTTTGGACCAACCCCAAATTCTTTGTAGATTTTGAAATAGAGAAAAGGGGTAAAAGTAGGGTTTCCGGAAAAACCAGGTTTTGAAACGAAATTGGAACTCGATTTTATTTCTACACTAACTAATCGGGCATTAGCAATCACAAGCATCATTTCATATTGTAAACAAAGCATCTCATCAAAAACAATATTAAAACAAGAATGCATTAATGCCATGATGCTCGAAGATTAGGCCTTAATAAAATTCTAAATCAAGTTTTAGTTGCAATTAACATCTAGGATGTTACATCCTTTCCCCCTTAAAGAAATCTCGTCCCGAGATTTTGGAGCAACAAAATCCCGTGGGGTAAGTAATGGAAAAGAAAATGTGTCAAGCAAATCAACTTGACAGGAAGTTCATAGATCATCAAGGTTCGATTCGAGAGTTACAACCATGAGATGAAAGTGGTTACAACCGACAAGGTATTTAGAGTTTCAAGGAGTTTCAAAGAAGAATTCCTAAGATAAGTTCGAAGAGTAGGGTACATTGTCATGAGACTATAATGGCTCACCGAGGCGGCCGCCTCGGCCTTGTATCGGGTGAGCACCAGCTTCGCCTTGCTCCCCTTCAGTTAACCGTGCCGTCTCTTTCGCCTAGTTCGCGCTGAACTCGCTGCACCGCCGCGCGCCGCGCCACCATGCCGCTGTTGCCACCGCCGGCCATGCTCCGGTGCTTCCGCAGCCGCATTAGCTAGTCCGTCGTGTTCTCCTCGTCGTCCCGAGCCGGTAGGAACAAACCGCGTCGCGTTTGGTCCAGCCATTGAAGAGAAATCGCGAGTCAAACTTTTCTCCTCGCGGTCAACGACCGGAGGTAGAAGACGACACTGTTCCTATTTTCTTTTTCTATTTTTAGAAAATGCTTTAAATGCCGTTTTTTCTTTAGAAAATTATAGTAATTCATGTATAGCTCCAAAAATTCTGAAAATTTTTGTGTATGCTCTTTATGATGTCCTTTACCTAGGAAAAATATGATATGCCTATTTTGAGTACTTTTTGCATAAGTTAAAATTAGCTATTTTATTTAAAAAATGCCTCTTCTATGATTTTTATTAAATCATAGAATTGTCAAATATTTATGAAAATTGTTTTGTCATCATTTTATGATGTGGCCTACCTTCAGAAAAAGTTTGAGCTTGTTTTGACAAAGTTTATTTTCATCATATTTTATGTTTTATCTTAAAAACGTTATTTCATGCGCTTTTTAAAACTCCTTTATCGTGAAGGAAAGTTGTACTCAAGTTTCTTAATCATGTTTGTCATCAACAAATGCATCATGCCATGAGCTCATCATGCTAAGACAGGCCTCATTGACTACGTGTAGTTGTTCGAGAGTGTGATGGCTCATGTTGGATAAAGTTCGGAGATGTCGTCCGGCAACGTGCTCGAGGAGATTATCCATCAATGATGGCAAGTCATCTCTCTCGATGTTGATGTTATCAATCCGTGGTGATTGGTACCACGTCATCTGATATCTACGAGAACTAACCACCGCTGCAACACAGGCAAGCCCCGGATGCATTAAACCTTTACCTTGATTTTATAAAGTTTTTATCTCTTAACTTTGAGTTGTTGCATTAAAGGCTAGGAGTTGAGTGAAACCCACCAATTGCATTACCTGTCTTATTTCCGTATTCCTCATTACCCGTTTAAGAAAATGCATAGAATTGCTTAGCCCCGCTTATTTAGTTAAGTTTTCAAAATGTCAAGAATGAAAAAGGTAAGAATGGCTTTTATTGTTGGAATCACTTTGTTAGTAATTAATTTGAGTCCGGACGGCTAACTTGCATTGGGAAAGGAGTCCCTCCGTAGTGTTTCCGTCTCGTTGATGCCCTAAGGACCGTCCGTTGGTGAACCGGGTGATATCGAGAAATTAGAAAATCCCATGCATGAAGTGATATGCCAAGGGTATGTCATGGAGTGACATTTTGTGGGTCGAGTAACCCACATATGTCATAGTGTGGTATACTGTGGGTTTAAGTTCCCATGTATATCGGTACCGGGTCGAAGTGCTCATGTGTATCATGTGGTGATATATGGCTGCGGTTGTTATCCCGGTATATCATGTGATCTCGATATTCTCGTGGAGTTAAAGTCTCCGTGTCTATCGTTGATCTAGGTCCCACTGGGTAAAAATGGATTCGAATCGCCGTGCTTCTCGGAGAAGAAGACTCGATCGGTGTTCATCATCGTAGTAATAACTTAACTATTGACAAGGTTTCAATTGATGTGGTTTGATCGGCTTGAGCTAAGGCAAAGAGAGCTGTTAAGTTACAACTTGGTTTTCAAAAGCTTTTCTCGCAAAAATCTTGAATTCTTGCAAGCCTTACCTTGTCCCTTTATCCCGCATTCCCCGAGTCTTCACCCTCTTTTTCGTCGGGTTAGTCTTGTTGAGTACTCCCGTACTGTGGTTTGTTGAACCCCGTTGCAGTGTTATAACCGGTGTTTGAACCAAGATTATGTCACCGGGCTAGACGTGATCTGGTTGCCCTCTTCCAACTTAGGTGCTTGACCTAAGTTGTCTTCTCAGAAGTTCTACTTTCCGCAATGAAGTTAAGTTTGTAAAATTTGACTTATTCGTATTTTGTAAACTTTTTAATGTTATCATTCTTCCGCACTCGATGTTTATATATTTTTGGTAACAAATGTTGTAATGTTGTGGTTACTCCATTGTTGATCCTGGGTATGAGTGTAAAAGTGGTTCAATCGGTGTTCGTTAAGAACATCGACAGTGGCTTCATAAGTCGTGTGGAACACATGCATAGTAATCTGAGGTCTATTAAGACGAAGATTAGTGCATGTGGGCCACATTACTTAGGAGGTTCTGCCACAATGTGTCAGGTTTTGTGTGTAAATCGCCACCTTTATGGTGAACACCTGTCTTTTCAGGAGACTCATCTTCACTGATCTCAACTACTTCATGAGATCCATCTTTCGTGTCCACTCGGAATGCTGTTTTCTAGTTTCTAGTCATTCTGAGTTCCGACCTCCATTAGCTAACTTCTAAAAATATGGCTAGCAAGTAGTTCCAAGTACAAGACCTCCCTTCTCCTTGCAAAAGTTCTTCTGAATCTCTGAAATAGCCAAGTACTAATATATATAGTTACAATTAGTCGAAGAACATACTTCTACAACAATAAAACTATCTTCTGAAGTCCTTAGATTCTAGATCTTCAAATCCAAAGTTCAAAACTGTAATCAGTTTGTAAGTAGAAAGCACTTTAGGCTAATTTAAAAATTATCAACTACAAACATCCCATTGGCAGGATGTGGCTAGCCCACTCCACAGCTATGCTCCGAATCACATGGCAGCTGTTTGTTGTTAAAAAATTTGGCAGTGGGGTCCAGAATTCTTCACGCCAAAATAAACCAGTCTGTCTAAAAATCCAATACTCTAGACCTAAAAGTCAACAACTAGAAAAAGAACTTCACCAATTAAGAAACTACTAGGCTAGATTAAATACTGCTAAGCAAGACTAGAATATGCAGGATTCAGGAACGAAAAGATAGTGCAGTATCTAAGCCATGGTAGCCAGCACAATCAGGAGACCAATGGAGCAACTGCAGTAGCACAGGTTGGAGGAAACACAAAGGGATGAGCAAAATCCATGGGAACATTTGGTCGGACTCAACAACAGCCATACAATGTAATAGTGCCAAGCGCAAAATAGCACAAATGACAAATGTGCACACAGACATTTGTTTTGGCAATGCATTTTCATTTATTAGTTCTGTTGGTTAATTGATTGTGTTTTCTTTCTCTCTTTAGTTAGGACTACTGGTTGCATCTTCTTTAATGTCATTAATGTAGGGACAGCTAAATATGCATCACAGCATTTTAGAACAAATATTTCGTAGTAGTAAATGGGTAAAGTAGGCAAACAAGTTAAGTTTTTGCATACACAGTTTAGATCTGGAATGTGCAAAAGCTCTTCTACAAGCCATGCGAATTCATTGCCTTTTCCTGATTCAGTAAACTAGGGAATCAAATCTAAGCTATCCAGACATCTTGGATGTTTCTCAATAAACAAACGAAATAAAAGCCGTTAATGACATCGACAACATCAAACAAAACACCATCCCATTTAAATAATCAGTGCCAACAACTACTATAAGATAGCCTTTAAATAATCAATGACCTGTATAGGATTGCTAGAGATAAAAATTGCTCGGTGGCAGATTGTTGGCAGGAAGGGGACTGGGTAGTGGACTTCAAAAGATCCTTGAGTATGCTGCAATATGATCGTTGGTTGGGGTTGTTGCATATGCTTAGGGACTGTGCTTTGACTGATAATAGAGCTGACCAGGTGAGCTGGGCATTAGAAAAGAAACAGTGTTTTCTACAAAGTCTTTATACAGGTTCATTACTGACAGGGGGTGTAAGAGCAATTTAGCTGGTCTTATATGGAAGAGCAGACTGCCTTTGAAGATTAAGTTCTTTCTCTGGCAGATCACTAATAACAAACTGCAGGTGTCGGCTAGCTTGGTTGGCCGAGGGTGGAAAAGGGTCACCCAATTTGTTGGAGGCAGTATTAAGAGAGCTGACCTCACCAGTCCCGCGAGGGCCTCGAGCTCGTAACCGAACTTCTTCACGACCTCCGCATAGGCCCCGGTGATGGCGAGGTTGCCGGTGGCGTCAATGAGCGTGGAGAATTTTTTTCTCACAGCTTCCGCTGCGAGCCCGGCCGGCGAGCCCCTCCACGGCTCCCTCTGCTCCTGCTCGGCCAGGACGACTGCTGACCGACACGCACACGGCCCTCCAGGCCCGCGGGCACAGCGAGCGCAACCGACGCCGACCCGGCCGGAGCCGGCCAGCCCTGCCTCCTCCCCGCGGCCGCCTACCTCGGCCCTGCTCAAGTCGTCTTGGAAGCCGCCGCCGGCGGCGTGCTTCCCGGTCTCGGCAGCCGCAAGGCCTCCCCGCCGGCCTGCCGCCGCGACCTCATCTGGCCTCGCCGCCGAGAAACTGAGAATGGGAGGATGCCATGCCGGTCAATCGACGACGGTCAACAAAGTGTCCGTCTTGTTGCCTCCGTACGTACAGGTACAAGAAAATTAGAATTTTGTCCGGGTTTCAAGTTGTGTTCAATCAAAACGGTTACGAATTCACGCTATTTTCCCATTTCATGATTTCAGTCATTTTAAAAAAAAAAATCAGTTCAACACTTTTTTTTTGAAAACTTAAACTCAACATAATCGCGAGTTACCATAAGGTTTACAATGTTGACCCATCGATCTATCCACCGATACATTTTGAACAACAAATGTAGCAATATATAACCATAGAACAAATAAGGATGTCACCATACATCAAAGCAAAATATATTCTCTTATAGCTAAATAAAAAAGAGCTTTACTTTTCGGATCCCCTTATTTATAGAAAGTTATGTATGGGCTAAACTAAAGCTGTAACTCTGGTGGAAAAAGCCACGTTAGCAACTCTTTATCTGCTCCTGCCCATTGTCTTGGGAATCTAAGCAAATTACGGTCCTGAGATTTGGTATCAAATACATCCCTCGCATCCATATAGTATATGAAACCCTCTTGTATATCTCCATATGCATCAATGGATTTGGAGAATGATCGGCTAAGAAAGAGTGCTTTGCCTTGAGCTAGCTCACTGGCCAGAACCCAATTGCCTGATTCCATATCTGCCCTCAAGATGTCGACACCAAGAGTGTAAGGTCCAATCTTTGGAGATGATTGGGTCTTATGTCTCACCATGAGCAAGTCTTCGTTGTCTTCGCCTCCACACGATGATTGGACTAGATGTCGAGTGGTGATGAAGATGTCATAGGGATTCCGCTTGTCCGTCGCATTATACCAAATATTCATACCGTTATCAATGAAGATATCCTTTTCACCATTCTGGTTTGAGCTCTCTCCTTCTCCTTCGTCTTTGGCTTTGTCTCCGTCTTCATCATCACTGCTATTATCTCCTTCATCGTATTCGTCTCCGTCATCATCACTACTATCATCTCCTTCTTCGTCTTCGTCTCCGTCATCATCGCTGCTATCATCTTCTCCTCCTTCGTCTCTGTCTACATCATCATCGCTGCTATCATCTCCTTCTCCTTCGTCTCCATCTCTATCATCACCACTACTATCATCTCCTTCTCCTTCGTCATCGTCTCCGTCTTCGTCTTCGTCTTCATCTTCATCATCATCGTTGCCACTACTGTTTTCATCATACATCCAACTCCATTGATCTTCCTCACCATCAGCTAATGGTCTTTTGATGACTCGCCTACGTTTGGTAACAACGGGTGCGCCCTTATCATCCTCGGCAAGGTCCAAGGCGACCAATTCCTCTTCTGGGGTGATGCCATATAGTCTTTCTCCACGGAACGCGACATCAAAGACATTTATGTCAGGCACCACGCAACAACCCTTTCCAGGCCGACAGAGGATAACATTGTAGTCACAACTGTTGGTGGTGATGGCGACGAGTTCATCGTCACCACAATTTGATGATGGGCGACGCATAAGGACCTTGCGGATGTCAAACGTCTCGGCCACCTCCCCAATGAGAGAGTCGAGCTCAGGGAGCAGCACGATCTTGCTGGTGAAGGGGTTGTAGAGCCGATAGTTGTGCATAGGCTTGAGGGAATCGTGCGTGCGCCGAAATACGTCGTTGTCGATGCAGTCAAGTGCGAGCCAACCAACGGCTGCAGAGTTGTGCATAGGCTTGAGGGAATCGTGCGTGCGCCGAAATACGTCGTTGTCGATGCAGTCAAGTGCGAGCCAACCAACGGCTGCAGCGCCAAGACACGTCACGTTCTCAGGCAGGCCAGGGATCCCCTTCGAAAAGTAGAAGCCGCCGCCGTGTCCGATGGTGCCGAAAGAGCCATCCGGGAAGACGATCCACGGGAGCTGCCGTACGTGCTGGCGCGCGGCAGAGTGCCATCCACGGCACACGGCGCGGAAGCGGGCACGGTCGTCGGGCAACGGGAGGCGAATCAGTACGAGACCCAGCAGATCGGGCAAGAGATCTGACCATGACGACGCCATGTTCGATTTTCAGGGTATCGATCGATTGCAATGATGCAGGGCTAAGAGGGCGGAGGGGGTCGTAATAAGTAGCATTGGAGGATTACGACGTCGAGGAGGTTTGGAACCGATCCGGAGCAGACTCTTTCCCTTTTTTTTTAATAGAATACGGAAAGCTTATTTCTTACTTTAACACCGATTTTTTAATAGACCGAACAGAGCTTCTGATATCTTACCGAGTCCATCCAATACGAATATACCTAAAAAGAAGTCCAATACGAATACGACACCGAGACCGTCGCTGCGACGTTGCACGCCCACATGCAAACGCGTGTGTCGGACACGGCGGAGTCGAGAGCGTCCCCGTCGTCATGACCAGGAACACAAACGCGACGCCCCCGGCGATGAAGGTCAGCCAGACGAGCAGCGCCGCGTTCGTGAGACACTAGCCAGAGGAGCCAATCCACGGTGCGCGCGGACGCCGGCGCGCGGAGGAGGGAAGAAGCGGGCGTAGGATTCCGGCACGTAGACGACGGTGCACGTACGCCAGAAGCGGTATTTCTACATGTGCACACGTACATTTGTTTTGGCAGCGTGCGGCGTCTGACGGGGTGTCCGGCTTCAACTGCGAGGCACAGAGCGTCGCCGCCCTCGTGCTCTGCTCGTCGCCGACGTCTCGCTGCCGGCTGCCCGCGCCAAACATGTCCTGCATGCATTCAATTGAAATCGAGAAACATATCTGGAATTGATTATGCAATTATGCAAGAACAGGATAAGGGAGACTGGGGATTCAATTCGTCGTCATTGGAGGATGCTACTCTATTCTTCCGGTGCTCCGTGTCCGTGATGATGGTGTCGATGAACCGCTGCATACCCCGGTCCCCGGCGTGCCGCTCGATCCGGACAAGCACGCGGCTGACGAGCACTGCGATGCGCGCGAGGACGGGGGAAAAGGTCTGTCCGGGTCATCCCGGGCACACGATTCGGAGCCCATCTTGCAGGACCCGGAGATACGCGTCGCGTCGCGTGCCGGAAGCGAAGTTGAAGACGAAGACGACGAATCTATCTTCGGTTGCGGCCAGCGTCCCCCGCGCGCGCCGGGAGCCCTCGTGCGCGGCCAGCGACTCCGGCGCGCATCAGAGCCCGCGCTCGCGAACTCCCCCGGCCGCCGGCGCTCCAGCGCGTGGAGAGCACACGTCGCGGAGGAGGCCGCGCTCGCACAGCGACTGAGCCCCGTCAATGGAGGCATGGATGGGGGTCTCCCGGCGGTGGAGCGAGTCGAGCGCGCGCGACCGGCGGTGGAGCGAGTCGCCTTCACATTATTCGCTGCGCGTGAACATGCACTGATGGAGGACCCAAAACGCCACGTGTGCAATGTATATAGCCTGGACTGCCACGCGTACAAAACCACCGCCACGCAAGCAAAACCACTAAGGCAAAAACCGTCACAGGGGGTTATTTGACCGGTTTTAAAAGTTCAGAGGGTAGAAAACCCGGTTTTGTAGGTTATGGGATTATTTGCACCACCATTCATAGGTCAGTGGGTTATGTAGACTTTTTTCCTTTATTTATATATCCAGTTATATGTGGGCTAAACTAAACATGTAGCTCCGGTGGAAGAAGCCACGTTACCACCTCCTTATGTGCTCCTACCCACTGTCTTGGGAGTCTAAACAAAATACATCGCAAGATTTGGTATCAAATACATCTTTCACAATGAAGCCCTCTTGTATATCTTCGTAAGCATGAATAGGAGACGTGCTTATGCTACATATATTGCACGTCTATTCATGCTTACGGAGATATACAAGAGGGCTTCATATACTATACGGAACAGATGCGAAAGATGTATATTTGACGTGGAGAATCGGCCGCTCGAGCAGCCCGAGCTTACACGTCTCTGCGCCAGCTCTATCGTCGAGATCGATGGCGCGGACGCGGACGTGGCACGTACCTCGGCGCCGTCGATCTAGGCGCCAAGCTTAGCATCCATGGCACTGAGCTCGACACCGAGATTGACGACGCCGAGATCTCTGCCATGTCCACGTCCACGCCAATGATCTAGGGGCCAAAGCAGCTGGCGCCAAAATGTGTAGGCTCTGGTGCCAGCATTGATGGCGCCGAACTGAGGGTTTAGTATTTGAAAGCTCACATGTAGGGGCGTTTTGTGAAAATCTTTAAAACTCATGCAATGTCACGTGAGATTTTTTTTTATGATACGAAGAAAAGAGAGGAGAGATCGAGAAAGATATAATTATTCTGCGAACAACCACCTCATGTGCTAAAAACTAGAGATATGTAACAACTATTATACGAGCTGTAGGAAGGACTTGGCACACTTGAAGACAGAATGTAACCAAGTAGCG
Organism: Themeda triandra; assembly: GCA_018135685.1. NCBI lineage: Eukaryota > Viridiplantae > Streptophyta > Magnoliopsida > Poales > Poaceae > Themeda > Themeda triandra. Next base: position 238,541 of record JAENPR010000387.1, read on the forward strand.
AATATATTAGCTTCTTTAGTTAGGCGTTGTAAACACTATGTGGCATGGTTGGATCAAGTGTCTGCGTGTGGTATGTTCTTCCTACAGGTTAATTGTAATTTGTCGATGAAGCTTCTCTCTTTACTAAAAAAAAGAGTTGTTGCCATGTAGCTCACTGCTATTATTCATCTTCAGCATGTTTTTAAGCATAGATGCATGTGTATAATATTTACAATTTTAGTAATTTACATTTTTTTCCTAGATAGCTAAATGAGATCGATTATAACTACTATAACCTTTATAGCCTCTAAAAAATCAACAGCTAAAAGGCTTAGACCACTATGTATTATAAACACTAAAAAAACAAAACTTAAAACATTAACTTGGAACAACTCTAAAAATTGGTTTATTCGAGGACCGGAGGAAGTATCAGTTAAGATGTCAACAAGTTGGCACATACTGTACTGCTACCAAATTGCATTCGTGCTTGTTTATCTAGCCATAGTTGACAAGAATATAAGAACGAGATAAGCTTGTTTTGGGACCAGGCTAACTATGACAGGTCGTCAATCAGTCAGTTACATTACATGGCCTAACCGACTTTGTCCACTGTGCACAACGTCCAACCTAAGCTGCCATGGATGAGTAGTATTGACCTACTATATAATCCATCATCCTTTATCCCAATCATTCAACTAGTATGACCAAATGGGAGTAGACTTGTGCCTAATTTTGTTTCATGTTCAATTTTGTCAAAAAAAAATAGTGTGGGTTTTGAACCCAAAGTTCCAAAATTACTTGGTCTCTGTGTCCACTTTCCGGTTTCCGCTCTAACAATTGAATTTTTATTTTTCTCTTGTAACAAAAAATTCCGTGGCAAAGATTTCGTTGTCCTCTAGAAAAAAAATCATCCAAGAAAAGGATATACGTATGCATGATCTGCACGTTGGCAGTATGCATGGCAATCACAGGAGGAGGTTCTGGTACAAAACTATGAACATGTCTGGTACAAAACTACGAACATGAGTCGTTGAGGCTGGTTATCATATTTCAATCGTGTAAAGGAGCTTAACTATATACGCAGGGGTAGTAGGTTTATATCTTGTCATTAGCTTGTGGTCCAATAATGAATATGCAGCTATAGGCAGAGTTATTTATTCGCTAAAAACACAATCTCACTATTCGAACATGCATCTAAGATCCAAAATTCAGCCAAATAAAAAACGGAGGAGTTTTAAACACACCCTACGAAAGACAGCGGCAAACAGAAGAGTTAATCCGAGCAATCCCCAACCCAATTATACGTCCATGTAGCATGTACATTCTTATCTAGAACAAAATGTTCTCTCTCTGTAACTAAAGACAGATACAACTATCTACTATCTATACACAACGATGCACATTAGTATATCTTAAATCCAAAAACATAAATGTAGGTGATGCATAATCACCATGGCGTGCCTGAAGAATCCAGCCAAGAAATGAGACGCTTCTGCACCCAACAATGCATTGGCATCCGTGGCCGTGCTGCTGGCAGCTGCAGCAGAGCAGCAGCTCACCCTTTCCGGCTGAAGGAATAGGCAGAGGCAGAGGCAGATGCAGAGGCGGTGCCCTGCTCGTCTCTGTGCACCCGGCTCTTGCCCTTGTGCGCCACGAACATCTTCCTTAGCGCGCGCATCATAGTCACCAGCCCCGGGGCACGCCGCCGGGAGCTCCTGGACGCGGCGAGCACCGCGCCGCCGGAACCGCCGCCGAGCTGGTGCTTATCCTTGCCCACCCACCTCGCCCCTTCGGCGGCGTTTGCGGCCACGGACCGGCGGCGCGACACGTCGATGGACCGGCCGAAGAGCAGGTCCTCGCCACGGTACGCCGCCGCGTCGTCGTCGTTCAGGTCCTCCCACAGGCTGTCCATCCTCTCCTCCTCCTCTTCCTCCTCCTCGCCTTCGTCGCAGAAGCCGGAGTCCCCGGCGCGGGCGCCGTAGTCGCTGAGCGCTGGCGAGCACCCGCCGTTGAGCCCGCGGCGGTGGCGGGCGAGCAGCACCCGGTCGCGCCACGGCGACGCGGCGCAGTCGGCCGCGGAGAAGCTGCGGCGGATCGGGGACGACGATGACAGCAGCCACACGGGCGGCGACGAGGACGCCGACGCCGCGCACGGCGGCGGTGCCAAGTGGAGGAAGTCCCTGGCGCGCGCGCCGATGCCGCGCTCTGCGCACGACAGCAGCTGCGGCGGCGTGGGGAAGGTGAACCCGTCGTCGCCGTCGTCCTCTTGCTCCTCCTCCGGGGTGGTGGCGCGGGGCTGCACGGCCATGGCGCTCTGCATACAAGCGAGCTGGCGTGCCTCGGTGTTCTGGGACGGAATCTTTGGACTGCCCCGCCTGCCTTTGTGTGTTGATGACGCCTCCTCCTACCTCGTCTTGGTCGTCATCGTGGTTGGGTTGCGAGGATTTCTTGGATGTGGGGTGGTGGGAGATCCAAGAACCAGGAGTGATCAGATTTATGCTCTGTCAACGTCGGATCAGTGACGAACGGTCTGGGTTTTTTTTTAAGGCAGGGGAGTTGATGACGCCGTGCAATTTTTTATTTTACTTATTTATTATCTTTTTGTCTCGCTATCGATTTGACCTAGAGCATATTATTTTTCTAATATGGAAAGCAGAGAAGAGAGCGTACAATCATAGGGGGGAATTTTGAATTATGCACTAGTAACATATATATGCTTTGCGATGTATGGAAGAAATTTATAATTGTGAAACTTGAGTCTAATAAGCTACGAAAAGCATGACTCCTAGTACAAACAAACTTATATTACAAGTGATTGATGCTTGCCAAAGAAAATTGTTAACATTTATGTCGTATATGTGTGTATGTAAACTTGGTCGCTTTAGCTGTTTGACTTACACCAAACCAAAAATGGATTATCTTATTATACTACTACCTTGCTGTCTCTATGATTGATGACACGAATGAATATATGTACGATCATCATCTAGCTAGCCAGGTCCTTGACACAAATTAAATTATAGGTTACTATATAGTTTGTTATTATTGCTAAAATTTAACACCTGATCAAGCTGACGAGGTCTCTATCATCTTCTGCTGGTCGTCAACACAGCTGGGGCATCTCTAGCTCGGTGGTTCTGGTGAGCGTTGACTCTAGTTCAGATGAAGCAGGCAGAAGGTAGGTAATAGAAACCAAAAAAGGTTGGCCTGCTGGGTCCAGCCGTACCGGATTTCAGACTTTCAGTTAACCACAACGTTGGTCAGCAGCAGATTGGTGAAGTAGGCGTGTGCTAATTGTAGCCGCCTAGCTGCCTCGATGTCAACACAATGGATGCATATTTTTGAAACATTATTTCGAGGCATTTGCATTATTTATTCCCATGTCTTGGACAGTAGCTAGAGTTTAGTTGGACTTCTACTACCATGTGCACCAAACTTGATTAGATGGGTTTGTATATGTACGTGCCTACTATCCGCTAGCTTCCACAAAATTCTTGCATGAAAAGTACTTCTACTTGGACTAGGATGTAGGAGGACTATTAGTTGTTATCGAGAGCAGATGGTTTCGCTGCCGATAAGCCCGATTGATGTTGTTTTGTTGACAAAAACACTATATAATAGCCGATAAGTTCAAACAAACATGATAATTTATCATTAAGCTATGAACAACTTTTTGAAATATAGAATTATGTCTAAACTAGAATTTTATCTATTATCTAAATAAAATTTAAAATTTTGTAAATATTTTATTAGGCACTTGCCTACATATACTCCCTCAACTTCAAATTATTAGATGTTTTAGCTTTTTATTATGAACCTATTTAGATGCATAACAATCGTTATGAATCTAAAAAAAATAAAATGTTTTATAATTTAGAACGATATGGCGTTCAAGCATAATGAACATTAAGATACCTACGCCAAAACCATATGTATGTAGATACAGTAGATAGCACCGCTCGTAAATTAGCTCATGAGTGAACATTGGTACTAACATTTTATTATCAATATAATCTCCAGTTCTCCTACCCAATTTGTTTTTTAAAAAAATGAATGAGCATTGGTACTAACATTTTGTTATCAATATAATCTCCAGTTCTCCTGCCCAAATTTTTTAAAAAAATGAATGAACATTGGTACTAAACTACTAACATTTTTTTCATTGAGCAAAATCGGCACTATATAACAGGCAGAGTTTCGAATGTTTTTTTTTTTTTAGAAATAGTTACTTTTGTTTAGAGGAGAGAGTTTTGCACGTACTTGGGCCTTGAGGCTTGGTCCAATGGGTCGTGCGGGAGACATATATGGGGAGGACAAGGAAAGACGATGATCCAAGGCCCGGTGGACGCACTGTTAGCCTGTTAGGGCAGCCCACTTCGAGAGCATGCCTAGTTTTTTTTTAATTCCAAGTAGCCTAATTTAGTTATTAATTCTCAAAAACAAAATAGTTCTTCTCAAAAAAGTTATTAATTCTCAAAAACGTTAATTAATTACTCAAAATTACTAAATAGTAAACTATTACATGATAATCCTTAAAACCATGCACCCGCACAAGTATTAGAATTAGTCAAAATACATGTGAAGGTGTCATTTTATCTCTAGTTTTTTAGCTATATAGTACTCGAAAGAGCCAAAGCCGATGAAAATTGTTGACACGCAAAAATGTCCAGTGATGAAATAGTGCCATGAACAAGTTACAATGATGCTGGACATACTCGAGGTCAAATGGCGGAGCGAGAAAACTCGTGGAGAAGACGGCGAGCCACGGAGTCGGCCATCAAACCGCCGCCCGGCTAATAAATCGGCCAGCCGATCGTGCTACCCGAGCCGGCTAGGCCGGCTCACCAAGTCGGCCAGGCCGGCTGTTACTTAAGCCGTCAGGGTGCCCGTGAAAACCGGTGAGGCCGGCTCTGCCCAGAGTCCGAACCGATTTTCCCTAAATCGTGTTTTGGCAATTTTTTAGCGTGGGAAACTTGGAGATTATGATCTGAAGTTATTTCCTACTGGGATAAGACCACCCCCCCTTCTATATATATGAGAGGATCACGACCGATTGATCCCATCTATCAATCATCAATCAAAACACAACAAAACCTATCTTCTTTGTCCTAATTCTCTCCTTAACCCCTCTAGTTGTTGTCCAGCACCTCTCTCCGCAAGATTTATTGGCATCTTAGGCGGCCTTGCTGGTCCTAAGAGATCCTCCACGTGCTTCCTCCTGACGGATCCTTCCGGAGGTGGTTCGGGAGTCTTTTCAGCTATCAACGAGCTCCACATCGGCTCAATCGATCTCTAGATCGATTCTGCCGCCCACGCTGCGTTGTTACTGCGTTGCAGGTTGCATAGACAACCTCCTTGGGCGTCCAAAGCCCGTTGGAGTGTTAGCACGGACCGGATTCGGGGTCAACAAAAATGAAGTTTTTTTTGGCTTCACTGCTTTTCCATTCCATTTTGTGTATGAGATTCACAGGAGATGGAAACATTTGAAATCATGCCAAATTGAACAAAGGTTCAAATTGATGCTTACCAACTACTACGAAATTGGTTTTTGTATGTGGTCAGATCTTTTTTGTCAATATATCTCTTCAAATTCGAAAACTTTTTCTTTGTAAAGTTTGTCTTCATCTGATGTCATTTGAAAAAAACAAGTTAATGGATTTTTCTTGTGCTACACCTGTTTGTCTTCAACGATATGTTCCTTTATTAATTTATTGATTGTTAGGATTAGTGGTTCTAGTATTTCCCGTAAGGTAAGGCGAAAGCATGTGCTTAGGTGAGGCCGGCTTCTGTTCCTGTACCGTGGAAGTGGAAAGTAGCTAGTACCCAATTAGAGAGAACGAAGTTTTGTGGAGCCAGGCCGGCATATACGGAATTCTGAAGCGAACCAACCGGTTAATAATTGCTGCAAACAACAACAGTGTGTCTTCGTCTCTTTTTTTTTTCTTACCATTCAACCGGGGGGGGGGGCTGATTTTTTTTTGTACAGAAAGGGCATAGTGCAGCAGGATATGATCTGAGGTTTCTTGAAGTGCGCTGCAGACTTCAGTTCGGGGCGGTGACAACTTTCTCGTTGAAAAGGTTTGTTTGACACTGAAGTCTTCCCTTGGTGGCTAACCACATAACGAACTGCACTCGTGGTGGGAAGTGTTGTTCCAGATGAGCACAGATAGAGAGTCGGCAAGGTGTTGTTTGGCTTTGAGTAGTCTGTATATCGAGGATGAGTCCAGCTTGCCGTGTCCACAGTCAAACTGCGATTTTCTTCGATCGTTGCCGGTGACAAAGTTGTTTGTTCCATGATTGTTTGTATTTGCTGAAGTGGTCAGAGGCAGCCTGGATGGTAAGTCTGGGGACAAAGGCGCCGGCTAGCTGTGACTGAATGGCCTCCGCAACTGAATCTTCCTTCTTGGTGCAGTGACTGTAGATTGCAGGAAATCTGTCAGCCAAAGCTTCATCAAGGCACCAGACATCATTCGAAAAGGAGGTGGCAGTCCCATCTTTGATTTGCACTGTCGACAAAGCTTGGTAGAGTGGCAGTATAGATCGAAGAACTTCCCAGTGGTGCCTCTGCAGATTCCCCCGAAGGGTTGCAAGGTTGGCCTGACCACGCACCCGTCCCCCTAAGCTGAGTTTTCAGAGCAATGCATTCTGTGGATAAGCTTCAGCAGTAGGCAAATATTCTGAGTATCAAAGTCCTTGATGCCGAGGCCACCAAGATCTTTGGTGGTACAACATTTTTCCCAGGCGACAAGACATTTGGCAGAGGAAGTTTGGGCCTCTCCTCCCCAGAGGAATGCACGCCTTCTTGCGAATCAACATTGTGTCTTCAGCTGATATCATTTGAGAGAAGAAAAAAAAAACTGTAGCCCCTGTTCTACATTGTAAAATGAAACCTCTCGCCACGTCATTTTTTATGGGTCACTTTCAGTTTCAGGCCTCACTATCAGTAACAAATATGTCTTGCTTATTTTTGGATCGGGGCTAGTACTAGGTATTGAACGAATTAATGAATTGTTGAAACTGTATTATAGGTTGGTTGGAGCAATTAAAATAAAGCAGCTGCGGCATACGGAATCCATTTTCATACAGGCGTTGCTGTTAGCAACAAGCGACACCATAATATTTCCTATTTGAGTGAGCATCGTCATATGTATCGATCGCACATGGAGCAGTTGAAGCCCTGAATGAGTGAGTGGTTTGGCCGCTGGCGATGACCTGGTCGGTCGGTGCATGTCGCGTGGCGAAACCGCCATGCCAATGCCACACACGGAATGGACGAAGCGGCACAGCAATCTCCCGCCACGCGCCCGGAATTGAAGACGCTTGTTCCTTTGCTTCACGCATTCCACAACCTTGTTTTATGCATGACGAATCAAATTCTTTTTTTAAGTTAGTTGCTCGGTCCCGGTCGCTTCCTTACAAATACAAGCTACATCGTGGTTCATCCCCGTCCCATTTCTTCTTCTTCTTCTTCATCTCTGTCTGACCTGACTGAACATCCACCATCGTGATCACAGCCAAAGGTCGCCCAAGCCCCAAGACATGGCATCTTCTTCCTCCTCCGCCTCGCTCCGGCAGAGGCCAGCCGCGGCCGGTCAACAGCAGCAAGACGACGATGCCACCGGCGTGGCACCCACAACGCCACCACCTCCTCCTCAACCATCAGCGCTATCCCAAGCACTAGCCTCAACAGCGAATCTCGCCAACCTCTTGCCCACGGGCACGCTCCTCGCCTTCAACCTCCTAGCCCCAACCTTCACGAACCACGGCGCCTGCGACGCGACGACCTCCCTCCTCACGCGCATCCTCCTCGTCACCCTCGCCGCGGCCAGCGCGCTGGCGTGCTTCACGGACTCGCTCAAGTCCCCGCACGACGGGCGGGTCTACTACGGCGTCGCCACGCTCCGGGGCCTCTGGCTCGTCGACTACCCGCCCGACGCGCCGCCGCTGCCGGCCAGCGCCACAGCCAAGTACAGGATCGCGTTCATCGACTTCGTGCACGCCGCGCTGTCCGCCGCCGTGTTCGGGTCGTCGCGTCGAGGGACAGGAACGTCGTCGCGTGCCTGTGTGGGCCCCAGCCCGGCAGGGAGACCCAGGAGCTCATCGACGTCCTGCCGCTCGGGGTTGGCGTCATCTGTAGCCTCCTCTTCGTCGCGTTTCCGACCAGACGCCACGGCATCGGATACCCCGTCGCCGCTAACGCGCCGCGGGCGCGGTCGCCGCCGCCACCTCGTCGTGATTGATTTTTTTATTTCTTAATATTGTATATTTGTATATAACAGTACTCATATTTGGGTACAGAGAAGGAAAAAAGAGAGGGAGTCATCATACTAGTACACACTCTATGATTGATTGATTGTTTATCATTATCACTACGCTATAGTACACAGTACTATGTACACACTTGGTTTCAAGACTTGTTAATGTATAAATTATTTTATTCACACCTTCATGATTTTTTTTTCTCTGTTTTCTCTCCAGTTGAATAATTTGTTTTCCTTTGTACGTACTATATGTGCCGTGAGTGAGTATCCGGTGTTATTTCACCATTTCATCGTCATTGTTTTCTCGAACACCTCCATGTTGTTTCGATCACCGAAGACATGCCATTGACACGGAAACCACACACCCTTAAACGGACCTGTTATTTGGATGGTGTCAGGATTATTCGAGCTAGGGCTCCCTCATCTCCTTAAAAAAAAACAGGCTTGTCACCGAAAATCCGGCAGGGAAAAGGGCACAATCAAAAAGGGACGAAAAACTTGTCGAAGAAGGAAGCAACCACTTCACGACTGCCGGCTGGCTATTTTTGAGGGGTTGGGTTTCATCAGGCCCAGCCCAAATATATCTAGCTCCGCAGCCTGCTGGCCCGACTGATTTTTTGAAAGCCTGGCCCGCGTCTCCATCGCCATCCGTCAAGCAGAAGGGCTGGTTATGCCACGTCAACAACGTGCCTGAGAATGGTTTCTTTTTAAAGGGCCCTTTTGGTACTTTGACGAGAAGTGAAGCCTACAACAATACAGTTCACGTAGTAGTAGGTGTATTTGTTTCAAAGGTTCTTTTTACACGTGTCATGCTGTTTTGTTCTAACTATTTCTCTTTGACTGTTTCTCAAAAAAAAACTATTTCTCTTTGACTATGTACACACATCTCATGTTTATCGCATTTTGAGTAGTCAAACAAATTTAGCATTGACCAAATCTATTTGACAAATATTAATATTGAAATAATCACCATTAGGTTGATCACAACATGTATTTCATATTAATCCTACTTGGAGATACAACTGGTAATACTATTTTTTCTATAATTCCAGCCAATCTTGAAATTATTATTTAACTGTTGAAAGTGCGAGTTGAATACTCATTTTAGTACAGAGAAAGTACACAAGTATCTTGTTGTACAAGGCCACACCTAGAGATGGCAGCGGGTACCTAGAACCGAAAATCCGATGGCTTTTTACTATGTTGTCAATCAAAGTATATAATAAGCATAGGTCCATCTCTCTACCCGGGTTTATTAATTAATGGCAAAAAGAGTTAGACCATGCGGCCTGATTTTGGGGCTCTCTAGTACAGAAACCCTCAAGCTTATAAACTCTTATTTTGTTTTAAAAAGGGCATACGTTTCACTTGAAAACCGGCAGGAAAAGAGCATGCATTTCACTGGAAAGACCGGCAGGGAAAGTAGCATTCGCTGAAACTTGGCGTCGAAGCAAGCAAGCAAAGTACTTGGCCACTGCCAGGTGGGTCCAGCCCATGTTGAAGCCCAAAAAGGTCACGTCAGGCACGCCTGGCTGGGCCTGATAGGCCGGAGGCCCGACCGACCGATGTTTTGGAACCGAACCGACCTCGGTGGCGCTAGCTAGGGTTACTCGCGGGCGCCCCCATCCCATCCCATTCCCATCCCACCGTCAACCACAATCCACGCGCTTCCCCTTCTTCCTCTTGCTCGCCCTCGCCCTCGCCTCCAGGAGGAGGATCTCGTCGTCCTCTCCGTCTCATCGGGCCACGGAATCGTTCCCCGCCGGCGCCTTCCCTCCCTCCGCTCCGTCTCGGGTGAGTCCACACACACCGGATCCTTCTCCCGTTCTCCGGCCGGATCCGGCACCGATTTCGGCGGATGCGGTTTGTTTGAATCTGATTGCCGGATCTAGGCTGCCCTTGCCGCCGCCTTGTCTCTTCTCCTCGACGGCCGCCCAGATCCTGCTCGCCTGACCTCTCCTTTCTCGGTTCCAGGTCTTCCTCTGTATCACCAGCCAAGCAAAGGATCGGATTCAGGCCGTTCTCTGTATCGCCAGCGAAGGGAAGGATCGGAGGCTACTCCATCTAGGGCAGCGAGGTTGGTAACGTAACCTAGCTTCTTCTGTATCTGTCTGTGTGCTATATGCTATATGCTCTACGTTGGGATTAGTTCTGAGCTCCTTTCGTTGCTTACTTCGATCTTGAATGAAATCAAAACAAAAGGATTCACCGAGGAATATATATCTATCTAGTATATGTAACAGGCATGTGTTGTAGCATTAGAAACCTTTTCTATGTTTTTATGCAAAATGGTTACAAACAATGATGTGATGCAACACACCTTGCTATGTTTTTAGTGATCAGACCTTCATTTGTATTTATCTATGTTTTGCCTGAAATGACACATTTAAATTGTCAATAACAGCTCTATCACTTTTAATTGCAGCTGACTCTGAACATTGGAGTAGAACAAGGTGCTTGTTCGAAAGTGTGAATTGCATGGAGATGGGAATGACTCCTGAAGTAATGTATGGACAAAATGTTTTTGTTCCTGCTACTGCAAATCCCTACCAATATGGTTATGCAGGTAAAAGGAAATGCCCTATCTTTGTATTATGCCTGTTCTTGTTGCTTGCTTCCTTTCAGTATTTCATTTGATGATAACCAATTTGTCAAATGCAGAAGTTGGATCACCGATGGAATGGTATAAGCCCCCGAGCTCTTTAGGATATGAAGGCCAAGATATTTTTATCCGGTTAGTATTATATACAATATAAAAGACTGGATACTTAATTGGTTCCCTTTACAGTCATTTGTTTTAACATGTTCATTCCTTTCGGGTTTTTTGCAGGCTGAAGGCATGCAATGTGTATACTACGCAGCTCCAGACAATGGATCTATGCATCTACCTACAGTCCTTACCCTTCCAATCCTTCTTTCATACCCAATGGCTCATTTATGCCTCAGGAGTATGTTGCTGACCCTGCTAACTCCACATGCCAAATAGCTCCAACAACCTATTACATTCCAGCTGTTCTTCCATATGCACAAGATAGTGTCCCGGGAAGCGCAACCACACCTCTTCACTCCTCCAATGTTACATTTGTTCCTAGCATACCAGGTTATGCTGCAACATCTGCAAACACAACATTTCCTTTAATTGCTCCCGTCACCACAAAAAGCGACATTGTTATGCATCCACCTGTACAGTACTATTGTACCTTCAAAGCAGTTCCAGGACCATGCAAAACCGCCAAAGGTTCAACTACACAATTTGGTTCCACAGAAGCAAGAGTTGCCAGATAGGTGCATGGTCCCAGCTAAACTCCCTCATGCTTCTCAGGTAGGCAAATTTATAAAGTTATTATTACTGATCGGCCTTTCTTTTGTCAAGTTACAGTGTATTTGTGATCAATTCTTATCTATAGAAGGAATTATTAACTTTCCTGAACCACTGCAAGATTCACCTTTTTGGGTAGAACCTGTATTGTGCCTCCTCCACATGATAATCTCATCCTTATTGAACACATTTTCACACCATTGTACTCCAAGTTAACTTTTTAGTGGAATGTTTATTAGGTAACTTAGTTCACTCAGTGTATCACACCACTGGATGTCTCGTCTTCATTTTTAAGTTTTTTCCTAGGATTTGCTTTGGGCGGGGTACTGGTAGTTCATTAAAATGCCTTTAGCAAGGAGCCTAAGTTTTGGAAGTCGTTCAGAAGTTAACTTTCAGTAACTTATAAGGGTATTAGCTATTTGTTTTTGGGAATACTTTTAGCTAAATAAATTCTGAAATTATAAATACATTTCGTCTATGAATGTTTTGGACATGATTATGTGGGGCTTGTTTTATCTAAACCCTAAGGGGAGTTAAATTGACTTTTTGTGAGGTCTTCCTATTTCAGTGTTGTACTGTGGGTCTTAATTTAGTTCAGGGGAGTTTTTTTAGCAAACTGTAGTTTGCTTCTATAGTGGCAAGCCCATTCATGTTACATAAATCGTACTGATTTTTTATTGCTTGTTTTCAATATTGCATGTTTTACTTGTAGTATAAGCTGTGTCATCTTTCCCCAACTGATGTGTCTTGTTTATGATAGGTCTCAGCACATTTGTCTGGAAACAATTGCCTTGGCTGTGCTGCTGGATCTGATCTTCAGAAGTGGGCTGCCGCTGAGAAATTCCAGCCATCTTCAAAGTCAAGTGGTCATTTAAATGGTACTTGCCAAAAGTGCATAGCTTAGTTGATTCTGAGAAACCAAGCAATCAGAGCTCTGCCATAATTGTGAAATCTCACACATCAAGGCTCCCTGTCGGTAATCCGGATGGGACAATCACTATAAGAACCGACCAGTACAACAGAGATGATCTCCGAATCGACTACACATATGCAAAGTTCTTTGTTATCAAGTCAATTGGTGAGGCAGATGTGCACAAATCGATAAAGTATGGTGTATGGTCAAGTTCCTCCAATGGAAACAGCAAGCTAGATAGTGCATTCAGGGATGCTGACAGGATATCAAGGAGGCATTCTACTAAGTGCCCAGTTTTCTTGTTCTTCTCTGTGAGTATTATTTTATTGAACATCCATAAAATTTATTGTTCTTGATGTTCAATAATTGATTTTTTTACTACATTTATCAGGTCAATGGTAGTGGGCACTTCTGTGGCATGGCTGAGATGGTTGGACCTGTTGATTTCCACAAGGACATGGACTTCTGGTGTCAGGATAAATGGACCGGATGCTTTCCTGTGAGATGGCACATCATTAAAGATATACCAAATTCTTCTTTGCAGCATATCATACTGCAGAATAATGAAAACAAGCCTGTGACACACAGCAGAGATACACAGGAAGTAAGTGTTTTATGTCCTGTTTTGCATTGATTTTGTTTTAGTACCGTTAAATTGGTTGATTTCAGGAAGTAGTTTATTTCTCTTGAGCATTTCCGTAGTCAGCTGCTGTAATAAATTTGCTCTCGTATGAATCTAGGGTCCTCATGTATTGATCTGTCTCATTTGCAGATACCATACCTTCCTGGAATATCTATGATCGAGATCTTCAAAGAAATCAAAGTGAGGTTCTGCCTGTTTGATGATTTTATGAGATGAGGCAGAAGAGGCGCAAAAGAAGACACACAGAAGGTGCAAGCTGAGTTACAATGCTCCAGATTTTGTTCCTGTCTCTCAGCGTACAAAAGATGCTTCTGACACTCAGCAGACAAAATCCAGCAGCGTGCTGGTAGACAGAACATCTGAGATACAAAATGTGTCCGAGAAACCGCATGACGCTAAGGTGATCAAACCTCAGGAACCGTATCTCTGAAAAGCAAGCCAGTGAGGCTGAAAAAGAGAATGGAGTACAGGAAAGTCGTTGCAGTGGCAATCAGAGCCAAGAGGATCCACCAGCTTCAAGCTTGAAGGCAGGTGCAGAGGGGAAACAACAGTACTGGAAGAAGGTCGAAAATCCAAAGCAGCATGCAGACAGTGGTGCTGCTCAGGGCTCACTGAAAGCACCTGAAAAGCGGCTAAATGGAGTTAGTGGCTCTGCGAGTGCGGTTCCAGAGGGTGGTGAGGAGCAGAGGACCACTGCCAAACTTGGTTCTCTCAAACTTGGTTCTCTCAAGATCAGTTCCAAGGCAGTGGAGTCTGACCATAAAACTAACACAGTTGGCATGGAGAAGCGGCTAAATGGAGTCAGCGGCTCTGCGAGTGCAGTTCCAGAGGGTGGCGAGGAGCAGAGGGTCACTGCCAAACTTGGTTCCCTCAAAATTGGTTCCAAGGCAGTGGAAACTGACCATAAGACTAACACAGTTGGGGTGGTGACAATCGGCTCGATGCCGGTCCGGGTTGACAGTTCTGACGTCTAGTGGCCTGCAGGAGCTTCTGTTTTTGGCTTCACAATTTTTTGCCCTTCTGGGTAATCTTTGGTGCCCAAGGCTTCAATTTTCCTTTTTTTTTTTGGGTAGAATGCCTGTCTTGGTTGGTGGTTGCTAGCTTCTATGTCATCAAAAAAGGAAAAAAATGAATAGTTAGGTTCGAGTTTCGTTGGGTGAAAAGCTAGTTTTGCAGGCAGCATTCTGATGGTGGTGGTTTCTTTTGTGGAAAAGAAAGAAAATACTATAAGATGTGTTCGTTTTAACGACATTATTATGAAGAAAGGAAAAAAAAAAAGAGAGGAGATTAGTGAACCTGGACTCTGGTGTGTGATTTCTTGCTCTATCCTCCCTGCTTGTTTTCTCTGTGTTGTGGCAGGACCTTATGGGCGTTGCCTGGAAATCAAATGCGTCAATGCTTGATAGTTGTACTCTGTATGTGGTGTGATCATATATATGTAAACTCTGAAGTGACTTGCTAGAAATCATTGTTCAAAGTAGAGTAGTGTGGTTGCGCGATCTTTCCTGATTTTGGACATGTCAGGTCAAACGAGCAGTGAGTCATACATAGTCCAGGCGGCATCGTCTTATCCGTCGGTTTCAGCGGCTGGTTCACCCTCACCTTGTCCATGCCAGCGAGCCTTGCCCTACCAGGCTAAGCAAGCCAAAATCTCCTGCAAAAGAAAGGAAAGTGCGTGCTGGCAGAGGCCACCTAGCCAACGGACCAAACGCTCGTTCCATCCTCGTTTCTGCCAACGGACCAAACGCTCGTTCCATCCTCGTTTCTCGCTCAGCTGGAACGTAGGGCCATTCCACTGAGACATTCAATATTTCTCTACAATATACAGAAGGGTTGCACAAGCCCTCGGACATCCTATAGTTAGGACACCCGGAAAAAAAAGGCCGCCCAGCCCACATGCACCAGTGCCTGGGCCCCTGCTTCTGTTCGCACGCGACCCCCTCCTGCCCTCAATCACTGTTCCCCGCACAGCCCCTGCCTCGTCCGTCCCCATCGCACGGGCCCGCCCCCACCTTCCCCCACCGGCGACGCCCGCGGCCCCATGCTCTCCTCCATGACCGATCACCGGCGAACAAAGATCCGCCGTCGCCTCCAACATCGCTGCCTCCCAAGAAACATAGAAAAAACAAAAAAGAAATAAAAAAATCAAAACTACTGAAATAAATCGAAAAAACACCTAAAGAAAAAATAAAAAAACTGGTGAAACAAATCAAAAAAGCTATTCAAACATGAAAAAACAATTAAAAATGGAGCAAAAATGAAACAAAAAAACTTCTGTAAAAAATAACTGATAACATAGAAAGCAATGAAATTGAAACATGTGTTGAAACAAAAACAACAAACCATGTTTCGCACACAAAAGAAAGGAAGTGAAACAAAAAAAAAAAAAACACCAAATCTGAAACAACATGGAAGCTCAATTCGAAACAAAAAATACTAAAAAAAGCATCTTGAAAACAATAAGAACAGTGCTATTGAAACAAACTAATATAAGCAATTGAACTATCGAGAGAACAACTAATGTGACAAAACAAAAAATAAAAACTGTTTTCAAAAACACATCCTCTGCGGAAATAGTCAGGGGGATATGCTGAAACAAAGGCAGGGAGATGTTGCCAACATCAAAAAAAGCATTGTTCACGCAACATCAGAGAGACATCTATTTGCACACTCCACATCATCTGTTGCGAACATTGAAAATGAAGCACTGAACCAACGGCGAGATCTAACTCGCCGGAACCCCAAGCCACCACCAACATTAGATCCGGAGGGGGGGTGGGGGTGGGGGGTGGGGGGGGGGGGGGGACGAGAAGGAGGGGGAGGAAGGGACGGGGAGGTAGGAAGAGAGGGGTGCTCACCGCCGGCGAGGCATGAGGGCGCGCTGGGAAGGGCACGCGCAGCCGAGGGGAGGAAGCGCATGCTCGCCGGAGGCCTCCGCCGTCGCCCTCCACTTCCGATACCACGGAGACCACTGGAGAGGGAGGGGGAGGGAGGCGCAGAGAGGATGGTAGGGAGGAGCTCCGCCATTGCTGGATCCGCTCCCGGGTCCACCGCCGCTGCCCCTCGCCGAAACCCTAGCTCGTCTCCTCCCGGAAATGGAGGAGAAAAGCAAGAGAGGCAAGGGAGGAAGGAGGAGCAGGCCTGCCTGGGGATCCACCGCCGCCCGCCGCCGGACGGCCGCCGGATCCGGCGCAATCATGGGTGTGCGCCGCCGCGGCATGCACCAGGGCCCCGTGCGCACAGGGAAGGCGATGGCGTGGATGCGAGGCTTCCACCGGAGAGGAGCTCGCCGACCGCACCAAAGACACTCGTCAGAGATGATGGAGATGGGGTAGTGGGTTGGCGAGAGCAGCGGAGGAGAGGTGTGTGAGAGACGGAGACGCCGAGGTGAGGGGAATGCCAGAGAGAGTGAAGCCGGTGTCCCCCCACCCCCCCCTTCGTTCGGCTTTGGAGTGGACCGAGTGGGTGAGACACGGACGCGTGGGCCGGTGGGCCGCGTGCGTGTCGAAGCCAGATTGCACCGTCCGAAGTTTTGGACGTTTGCGCTGGAGCATTAACGTATACAGAAAAGGTTCCTTTGGGCTTTGCCGACGAGCCCATTGCGGCCTAGGGTTGCTGGGCGGTGGCTTCAGCAGCAGTGAACGTGTTATGTCGTTGCTAGTGTAGTACTCTCTCCGTCCCAAAATAAGTGTCGTTTTGGGTTTTTGTGCCACAAGTTTGACTCGATTTGTAGAAAATTCATGCAATATTTATGTCTTCAAATAAATTTGTTAAAAAACTAGACGTAAAGATCTTTCCGATGATACTAATTACTTAGCATAAATATTTATATATTTTAATATATAATTGAAACTGTTTCTCGGAAAAACAGAACGACACTTGTTTTGGGACGGAGGGAGTATAGGTCATCCGGAGTGCTACGGAGATTGACCATATCCCAAAAAAGTTATGACCCGGTCTCAGACTTATTAGGACCCAGACTCAGCAAATAAATATGTCGTCAGCTCATGAGATATTGAAGAATGATTTACGTTAAAAAAATTGGAGAATGAGGAGGTTTTTTGATAACCCAAGGTGGTCTGTGGCCATTTCTTCATTTCTTGTCCCTCGGCCAACCTCCTGACCTCATCTTGTAGCTCTGCCATGACGTGGCTTTCGCTAGAGCTTAGCCATGATGAGGTCTAGTACCAGATACAACTGTCAATGCCTGCGCCAAACATAAGAGCAAGTATTTATAGCAGATTGTAAGCCGCAGATTGTAAGCCGATTGAATGTTGAGGTAGAGAAGAGATGAGAGGAGAGAAAAGAGAAGCGGGTTGTAAGCTTACAGTCGGCCTGAACACAAGAACTGAGAAACTTTTTGAAAGAGACAAGTGGACCATGCGCGCAGAAGGTGCTTAAGAAAAACTCCACGCCGCTGTTGCAGACCAAGGTCTACGACTCTCCACCGCTCCCGTGGCGAAGCACGCGTATCGCGGCGCAAACACTGGCCAAGGTGCCAGTCACCAAGCGGGGAGAGATGCTCGTCATGCGGCGTCTTGGAATCCTTCAGGGCAGACCGGTCGAGGAGGCGAGACAAGAATACCTAGCCATGTACAAGCCAGGCCCCTGCGACACTGAGGCCATGCGCGAGCTCTTCCCCGGCCTCCAGCGGACACGGAGGCGCCGCGGGAGCCGCAGGAATCCGCCGACCAGGGGGTCGATGCCGGGGCTTGCAACCCAAGTTGTCTAGGGCGTGAGTAGTCCGCTTAGAACATACCCATTAGGGAGGACGCGCTTCATGTAATATCTTAACCTCCCAACTGCGCTACGACGTCGATGTAAAAAACTCTTCTTCTTAAATACAATGATGCACAAATCTTTTGCGTATTCGAGAAAATAAGTGGACCATGCATTAATAGTGAAGAGCTAACCATTGTACTGGTGGGCTGAGAGTAGGCTGCAAGGATCCTTACAACCAGCATGCCAGCTGTATTATAATACTTACTCTAATGTGGCCCAATGATCCATCAAAATCACTCGATACTAACGACATCACTGGAACCACGAAAGAACTCAAACAATATATTAATAAGGACAAAGATATTGAGGTTGTTTTCTAGCTTCGTCATGACATGTAGCTTTCTCTTGAGCTCAGAATGGCAAGCTCTAGGGTTAGACATGATGTGAGTGCTTGCTCCAAACATGGTCTGATGATCTATCAAAATCACTCGATGCTTAAGACACGATCGAACAAAACTCGATGCCTGAGAAACCATCAAACATTGAAATGCACATCATCAAACAATACATGGAGTCATGGAAATAGATATTGATATTGTTATTGACTTAGTTTTATTCTAAGACAAACTCTCGAACTTTAACTAAGTTACAAAAAGTATATATTAAAATCTAAATAAATCTAGCTACATGCTTCAATGGTAGATTTAGTGAAAATATTTAATATTGTAGATGTTTGTACCTTTATTGGAACTTGGCCTAAATTATAGAAGTTTGGTTTAGAACAAAACTAAAACAACCTAAATTTTAGAACCGAAGAAGTATTGATCCCACTAGTGCTCAATAACTGCTCCTTAAGGCATAACAAAACATTAGTGAAATATGTGCTCCGTGTCAACAATGTAACATTTTTTTCTTGTGCTCACACCGATTCGGCAAATTCTTGTTCTCAAAACCTTGTCAAGTTCTCATGACAAGAATAGGACCTTCATATCCGACGGGTTAGAACAGTCAACAATTGCCATTAGGAAAATGCTTTTGATATGATGTTCGACTGATACCAGTTTGGCAATTTCAACAGGTAACTTGTTATTCCCATAGTCCTGTAGTGTCCTTTCAAACCCAT